>JBBGZY010002646.1:0-276541 GCA_037952925.1 Lithobates clamitans
GGCCCTCCCCAAGGGGTCCTGGGTCCCCCCACACACTCAGGGGGGGCCCTCCCCAAGGGGTCCTGGGTCCCCCCACACTCAGGGGGGGCCCTCCCCAAGGGGTCCTGGGTCCCCCCACACTCAGGGGGGGCCCTCCCCAAGGGGTCCTGGGTCCCCCCACACTCAGGGGGGGCCCTCCCCAAGGGGTCCTGGGTCCCCCCACACACTCGGGGGGGGCCCTCCCCAAGGGGTCCTGGGTCCCCCCCACACACTCGGGGGGCCCTCCCAAGGGGTCCTTGGTCACACACACGGGGGTCCTCAAAGGGCTAATGGATCTCACACACACACACACACACACACACACACACACACACACACACACTCGGGAGCCCTCCCCAGGAGGTCCTGGGTCCCTACACACTCTGGGGTCCTCGGCAAGGGGTCCTGGGCCCCCCACACTCAGGGGTCCTCCCCCCAAGGGTTCCTTCCCAAGGGGACCTGCATCCCCCCTCCTACACACACGCCCCCCCCCCCCCCCCCCCCCCAAGGGGTCCTGGGTTCCCACACACTCAGGGGGAACTCCCCAAGGGGCCTAGCACCCCCACATTTGAGCCACTCCAGACAGGTCTGGGCCCACACTCGAGGTCCTCTTTCTCCCTCCGCCCCCCATGTGGTCCACCGCTGATCTATCCACTTGTCTGGAGTGAATGCATTCTCAATTTTGCCCCGACTTGTCCCCCATAAGCTGCATAAAGTTGGCAACAACAAAAAAACCTGCAGAACTCGCGGGTCAGACTGAGCATGTGCAGAAATAGAATAAAGAAATGGAAATAAAATAAAAAAAAAAAAAAAAAACACAGACACTATAAAGATCAAAGTCCTTCCCTTCCTGCACCGCAGAACAAGCCGCACCGAAAATTAAAACAACTTGTCCCTCGGCGGCTCGTCTCCGCAGCCCGGACAGGAAAAACCCGTCAGACCGGGAGGACAAACCCAAATCCTCAACAGCAACATCTCTAACAACCCAAATCCTCCTCAGCTAATAAAATCGTTCGAGCAAAACAATCCGTACAAGCCGAGGTGTGTGATCCGCATCCAGAGGAAGGATCCAATAGAGCCCCGATCACTCCAATAAAGAGCCCCCCCCCCCCCCCCCCCCATCACTGCCCAGGGCACCAGAACCACCCAACTCCGTAATATGAATTTACATACAAGCCGAAAAATTTTATCCTGAATAAGATCAAAAGATCCGCACAAAACTGCACAACATGGATAATATCCCCTTCCCGCCGAGCGTACGCAGATGTGCGGCCTCGGCTTTCCGGGGTTATACCGGGATGATGCCCGCAGCTGCAGGCATCATCCTGGTACCGTTTTTTAGAGCCGGTGATCGGCTATCCAGATATAACAACCGATGCGGCTAAAAGCCACTTGGCTGTTCTGGAGGAGCGGGAGGGGACGCCCCCCCTCCCGCCGCCCTTACCGGCTGTTCCATCAGTCGTGAGCGGCTTCCTTCCAGCCTCCTAGTAGTAAACACGGAAGTGACGCCATGACGTCACTTCCAGTTTACTCGGCTGCCAATGGCGCTGGTTAAAAAAAAAAAAAAAAAAAAAAAAAAAAAAAGGATATACAGTATTCAGAATAGCCGTTTTTCGGCGATCTGAATACTTTGAAGTGCAAAGGAGGGAATCTTTTAGACCCCCCCGATCCCTCCATAAAGAGGACCTGTCACCACCTCTTACTTCACAGGGGATGTTTACATTCCGTGAGAGCAATGAAAGTGATCAAAAAAAAAAATTGTGAGGTATCGCCGCGATCGTCCGAGCGAGAGCAATAATTCTAGCACTAGACCTCCTCTGTAACTCTAACCTGGTAACCGTAAAAAAAAAAAAAAAATTTAAAGCGTCGCCTATGGAGATTTTTTTTGGTACCATAGTTGGTCGCCATTCCACAAGTGCGTGAAAAAGCATGACATGTTTGGTATCTATTTACTCGGTGTATCATCATCTTTCACATTATACAAAAAAAAAAAAAAAAGTTGGGGTAACTTTACGGTTTGTTTTTTTTAATCAAAATTCATGAAAGTGTCCCTTTTCCAAAAAAGTTGTGTTTAAAGCACCGCTGCACAAATACCGTGTGACATAAAATATTGCAACAATCGCCATTTTATTCTCTAGATTCTCTGCTACAAAATTTATATCTCTATCCTCTATCTTTAATTTTTTTTGGGGGGGGGGCTCTAAGTAATTTTCTATCAAAAAACAAAAAAAAAAAAACAAAACGGATTTTTACTTGTAAACACCAAATTTCAAAAATAGGCTTAGTCATGAAAGGGATAAAATTGGGAATAACCGCAGATCAAGGAGGCGTGCGTTATTTTTTACAAATAATGATATTACTACACAGGAATTGCACTCCGATTGGTAGAATGTCTATTCCCCCCCACCCCCCCAGATTTTGGTTTTTAAAAGTTATAATTCAAGCAAATAGAAAAAGAACGCCGATGGAATCTGCAGTCGATGATTCGCTCCAATATTCAGGATTTATGTAGAGCCAACAGTCTGAGCGGCGATTCACAATATAAAAAAGGGAGACCCGTCCAGTTACAATAAATGAGGGTCCCACCCACAGGAGGTCACATGATTCATCGTCTCCTCACTAAAACAAAAACTATCCAAATGACTCGGAGGAGAGGATTAGTCGCTACAAAATCAACTTCTCATTCTTCCAAAAATATAGCAAAAAAAAAAACAAAAAAAACAAAAAAAACAAAACAAAAACACCACTAAACTCCTCCACCCCTTTTATAGGCGATGGTTTACCCCTCTGCTAAACCACAAGTTCCAGCATGTCCTGGCAGTATTCTCTGCAGGGAGCCGCATTCCACAGCAGCTCAATGTGCCGAGTAACAATGGATGAGGGGGAATCTAATTAGAGCTCATCAGGGCGCTAAACGTAAAATACGGCCCGTGGGGGGGGGGGGGGGGAGGGGGGAGCGGCATGGGTTGCATAAGGTCAGTAAATGTAACCATCAATCCCTCCCATCATGCCAGGGTGCGATGTGCAATCCTGGACTCAAACCTGCCCTTTAACCACTCGCTTACCGGGCACTGTCACACCATCAGCGCAAGGAGAAAAAAATAGCCGATTACCGGCTCTGTTTACATCACATGATCAGCTGTGATTGGCCAACAGCTGATCATGTGGTAAGGGGGGGGGGGGGGGGGGGTCGGATAGATTCACTTATCACAGATTGCGCCCTGCAGGGGGCACGCAGGCCGCTCAAGCCCAGGAGGACGTCTATTGATGCCCTCCCAGCAAAGTAGGTCCACGCTGTAGCCATCATTTGGTTATAGCGCGGACGGGAAGAGGTCAAGCCCCAAATCCAATCGTTGTCTAAAGCTTGTAGACTTCACCCCCGTATGGCTGCATTCGTAGGGGAGGGGGGGCAAGCGAGGACAAGGTGGGGGGCGGCAAGCGAGGACAAGGTGGAGGGCGGCAAGCGAGGACAAGGTGGGGGGCGGCAAGCGAGGACAAGGTGAGGAAAGGGGGGGGGCAAGCAAAGACAAGGTGAGGAAAGGGGGGGGGCAAGCAAAGACAAGGTGAGGAAAGGGGGGGGCAAGCAAAGACAAGGTGAGGAAAGGGGGGGGCAAGCGAGGACAAGGTGAGGAAAGGGGGGGGCAAGCGAGGACAAGGTGAGGAAAGGGGGGGGGGCAAGCGAGGACAAGGTGAGGAAAGGGGGGGGCAAGCGAGGACAAGGTGAGGAAAGGGGGGGGCAAGCGAGGACAAGGCAAGGAAAGGGGGGGGGCAAGCGAGGACAAGGCGAGGAAAAGGGGGGGCAAGCGAGGACAAGGCGAGAAAAGGGGGGGCAAGCGAGGACAAGGCGAGAAAAGGGGGGGCAAGCGAGGACAAGGCGAGGAAAGGGGGGGGCAAGCGAGGACAAGGCGAGGAAAGGGGGGGGCAAGCGAGGACAAGGCGAGGAAAGGGGGGGGCAAGCGAGGACAAGGCGAGGAAAGGGGGGGGCAAGCGAGGACAAGGCGAGAAAAGGGGGGGCAAGCGAGGACAAGGCAAGAGAAAGGGGGGGCAAGCGAGGACAAGGCGAGAAAAGGGGGGGCAAGCGAGGACAAGGCGAGAAAAGGGGGGGCAAGCGAGGACAAGGCGAGAAAAGGGGGGCAAGCGAGGACAAGGCGAGAAAAGAGGGGGCAAGCGAGGACAAGGCGAGAAAAGAGGGGGCAAGCGAGGACAAGGCGAGAAAAGAGGGGGCAAGCGAGGACAAGGCGAGAAAAGAGGGGGCAAGCGAGGACAAGGCGAGAAAAGGGGGGGCAAGCGAGGACAAGGCGAGAAAAGGGGAGGCAAGCGAGGACAAGGCGAGGAAGGGGAGGCAAGCGAGGACAAGGCGAGGAAGGGGAGGCAAGCGAGGACAAGGCGAGGAAGGGGAGGCAAGCGAGGACAAGGCGAGGAAGGGGGGGCAAGCGAGGACAAGGTGAGGAAGGGGGGCAAGCGAGGACAAAAGGTGGGGGGAGGGTGCCAAGCGAGGACAACTATTAATACAGCCACCTCTACAAACCTGAGTACAGGATACAGATGTACACTGTATTCCCCAGGATCTCTGGAGGTACCACAAGGTAACAAAGTAACAATTTTTTATTTTTTGTGCAGTTTTGGGATGGGGCCCTCGGTAAATGAGTTTTTGACATTTTACTTAAAGGTTCATGGGACTTGGAGGTCCACAACAGCTGGAGTGCCGAGGTTTCCCACTCTTGGTGTGTCTTATGAAGAATTCAGGAGTCCTCCATGGACAGTTGTTTCTTTGGTTCAGGTCAGGAACTGCAGAGAAGATGCACATTGGCTGGCAAGACCGGTTCCCTCCGGCACACAGACGGAGGCGATTGCACAATGACATCTTGACCCCCTGTAGCTGGTCATTGGAGAATGCCTTCTAAGCACATGTGAAGGGAACACAGCTTGACTGTTCACAATCTTCTTTCCCCTCCCCCCTAGGGCTGACAGTGTTGTAAGTTTGCAAAACCTGTTCTGGGCACATTCCATTCACCATATCAGAACTGATCGCTGACCATCAAGCTGCCCCCCATGATGTCAGCTACCTCCCCTTCTGCACGATGAACACCCCCCCCTGAGGCCTAATGTTATCAATGTGTCCACTTCTAATCTGACCTCAAGAACACAAATTATAAACTACGATCTCATATAGCATGCCTTACCAGGCCCAGACATTCACTACCAGGGCTCCATAGAGCCATAGGGTTCCTCTGGAAGTTGTCAGGAGGCTCCTTGAGGAGCGAGCATTTGCAAATGGACCTCCTGCTTGGTGATGCCTGAATAGTTCTGGAGTCAACGTCACCGGACAGCAACAGTGAGGTAGGACCAGTGAAGTCTCTTCCCACTAATAAGTAACCAACGACATCACAAGATCTTTTAGCTGTCCCATTGACCATAATATGAGGGGTTCATCTGCCACTAATATGCAAGGAGGGGGGGGCAGGGGAGAGAATGACGACGACCGCCTGCCACCGATATGCAAGTGGCCAATGTCCTAATTGCCACCAATATTTGAGGGGGCCACTCTCCTACTGGCCATCAACGTAAGGAGGCCCTTCTCTCCTGACCACTACACCATTTACCATTCCTTGATCCATCTTTGTGTCTTAGGTACAACTTGGGGATCATTATACGTCAATATTTTTAGAGGTTCTACAGGAGGTGAAGAGGTTGACTAAGGTTGGGCAGGGAACATCTAAGGTTACTCAGTAAATACAATGTAGACTAATTTAGAGGTTTTCAGTCCACCCATCATGTGCTCATCATTTTATTATGCTCCGGGTGACACCTTGTAATCATTAAAGCCTTCAACTAACGAACTGTGCTCCTTCACACTATGTGAATAGCACTCAGGAGGAGAAAGGAGGAAGGGGGGGGGTGACCGGTCACCATGTGCTCAGTTCTCACCCTTGGACAGTGCTGAGCCGGGCCGCTCCCCGTACTGTGTACTGGAGGAGAAGTGGATAGATCAGCAGTCCAGGACGGGGAGTGGAGCTCACATTACACACGTGGTGATCGCTCAAATCGCTCCTCCCTGAACACGACCAGACAGGAAACCAAACATATGGAACGAGCCAGCCCTGCACTTCATAAAACACTGCGAATACCCAAAGTCCTCCCCCACTGGAGACAGTGATCTTCTACCAGTACAACATCCAATACAGAAGGTCCCCACCCCGGAGACTGCGATCTTCTACAATATGACGTCCAATACACAACATCTCCCATAGGAGACGGATCTTCTACAGTATGACGTCCAACATACGTCCCCCACCAAAGACAGCAATCTGCTACAGTGCGACGTCCAATATACGCCCCCCACCAGAGACAGCGATCTTCTACAATAAAATGTCCAATACACGTCCCCCACCAGAGACTGCGACCTTCTACAACGTCCAATATACGTTCCCCACCAGAGATGTGCTCTTCTACAATGTCCAATATAGGTTCCCCCACCAGAGACTGGGATCTTCTACAACGTCCAATATACGTTCCCCACCAGAGACTGATCTTCTACAATGTCCAATATACGTCCCCCCACCAGAGATGTGCTCTTCTACAATGTCCAATATACGTCCCCACCCCGGAGACTGCGATCTTCTACAATGTCCAATACACGTCCCCCACCAGAGACTGCGACCTTCTACAACGTCCAATATACATCACCCACCAGAGATGTGATCTTCTACAACGTCCAATACACGTCCACCACCAGAGACTGCGATCTTCTACAAATGTCCAATATATGTCCCCTAAAGACTTTGACAGTACAATGTCCAATAGACATCTGCCATTGGAGACCGAGATCTTCAACAGTATGATGTCCAATATACGTCCCCCAGCAGAGACTGATCTTCTACAACGTCCAATACATGTCCCCCACCAGAGACCGAGATCTTCTACAGTACAATGTCCCCCACCAGAGACTGCGATCTTCTACGGTAGGATGTCCGGCAGTCACAACACTCAGAGCTCAGCTCCAAAATCACCAATAAAATGAAAACGGAGGAAGTATTCATGAATATAAAGTGATCTCCACTATACAGAAAGGGGATCAGACGAAGTATTTGGAGCGTCTTTTGTACTGACATCTGACAGATCGGCACAGACTGTTCAACGTCCAAATCTCAGCCAACAGAACAGGGGAGAAGGAGAGAAAAAAAAAAAAAAAAAAAAAGGGGAAAGGAAACGTGAAAGGAGGGGAAAAGGGAGAGAAGAACGAACGTCGCAGTCTCACCAGAACGCGGTGTTTTTCAGCATTCGAGCAGTGTCATTGTATGCAACGTTCCTATAATAATTGCTCCACAAAGCTTGAAAACGCAAACAAAACACAAAAATGCACAGCAACACTCTTCCCTCCAACAATTAAGTCAGAGGAAACAAATTTTAAAAAAAATTAAGAACTATGCAGAAAAATGAACACAGCTGACTCCAGGCACGTTTTATATGCATTGTAGTGTGAATGGGCCCTTAAAGTAGAACTGTAGACAATTTTTCCCCATTTTGGATGTAGTAAGAGAAGGTTATAACACCGGTCAGGTTTATTTTTTTGCCATTGGGGAGATTTCCCTTCACTTCCTGTCCCATAACCAAAACAGGAAGCGAGAGGAAATCCCTGGCTGTCGCCAGAACTAGCGTCCCCACTGGAAGATTTCCCCTCTATTTTCGTTCTGGTGGCAACCCAAAATTTGGGATTTTCTTTCACTTTTGGTGATAACGGTCACCAGGACACACAGAGGGGGACACTCCCTAATGAGGGCACAGACAGCAATACAAACCTGACAGGGGGTCTAATCCACATCAACTCCATCCAAACACTAAAAGTTTAGCCTTTAGTTATGCTTAAAAATATACCAAGGAACAATCGTCCTTCCAATGACAGATCAGATCCATGACCCCCACCAGCACCCGACACCAAATACTTATAATAGTGATCATAAATATAAATCCTGAATAATAAAAATGATGATAACACAAATAATAATAATCCCCCGTGTGAGATTAGAGATGTGACGAGTCATCAGAGACAAATGTAACAAATGTGTAGATATTATACACAGTGAGGGATCTCTTGTCATGTAATATTCAGGGCACATAACCAGCACGGGTCACATACAAAAAAAAAAGGGGGGGGGGGTCACAACCAGGGTGAATTAAAAAAAAAAAAAAAAAAAAAAAAAATTATTTAAAAGCTTTTTTTTATTATTTAAAAAGTGTATTTTTTTTTAAAGCCAGTTTTTTTTTTTTTTTATTTAAAAGCCGATTTTTTTTAAATTTAAAAGCTGATTTTTTTTTTATTATTAAAAAGTGATTATTTAAAAGCTTTTTTTTTTTTTTTTTTTTTATTTAAAAGCGGATTTTTTTTTTTTATTTAAAAGCGGATTTTTTTTTTTTATTTAAAAGCGGATTTTTTTTTTTTATTTAAAAGCGGATTTTTTTTTTAATTTAAAAGCGGATTTTTTTTTTATTTTATATATTTAAAAGCGGATTTTTTTTTTATTTAAAAGCGGATTTTTTTTTATTTAAAAGCGGATTTTTTTTTTTATTTAAAAGCGGATTTTTTTTTTTATTTAAAAGCGGATTTTTTTTATTTAAAAGCAGATTTATTATTTTTTTTTATTTAAAAAGCGGACTTTTTTTTTTTTTTTTTTAAATTTAAAAGCGGATTTTTTTATTTTTATTTAAAAGCGGATTTCTTTTTATTTAAAAGCGGATTTTTTATTTATAAGCGGATTTTTTTTATTTAAAAGTGGATTTTTTTTTTTTTTTTTTTATTTAAAAGTGGATTTGTTTTAAATTTAAAAGCGGATTTTTTTATTATTATTTAAAAGCAGATTTTTGATCTAAAGTGGATTTTTTCTTTTTATTTAAAGCAGATTTTTTTTTTTAATTTAAAGCGGATGCCCCCCACCACAAATTTATTTTAATAAAATGCTTTTGGAGTAAAAATGAAGATGTTTTGCCATTTAAGCTACATTAATAATTTAGCTTATTTTTATTCAGCACGAGATGGAGCTTAGTTATGTAGCACGAGGCTGTATAGTCTGCAATATTTTACATTTTTTGGTAAACTCATGTAATGAATCCAAGCTCTGCAAGCTGAGATAACATGCACTGCATTGATGCATTCACACAATGTCACGGTAACCAGGAGATAAAACAAAGTTCAGGAATATTCCTTCATCCCATTGTTTTACAAGTTTATGTACACTACAAACTGTATGATTTTTTTTGAAGAGGAATAGCAGGCTCTAAAGTGTGAGGAGGAAGGGCAAGCAGTAAAAATGAAAGTGAAACCTTCCAAGCATCTTATAAAGCTTTGTGATTGTTCTGCACGTGGCTTGAAGTGTTTTATTCCTCCCTTGGGGAGCAAAATAGCCGCAGGCCGGAAAAAGAGACCCAGATTGGGATTATTTACTAACCTGACAGATTATTATTCTGAATAGAAAACCTTTAATTTGTTTGTAAATATTTCAGATCCATCATGGCGGCGCCTGATAGTGGCATCCACTCACCTACTGCCGCCACGTCCCTCACCTTGTTGTGACACCGCCGCATCACCAGGTGCCCCATCAAAGTGAATGGGACTGTCGGGGCAACAAGAGGGGAGGAGCCAACAGCAGGTCAGGGGAGGAGCCAACAGCAGGTCAGGGGAGGAGCCAACAGCAGGTCAGGGGAGGAGCCAACAGCAGGTCAGGGGAGGAGCCAACAGCAGGTCAGGGGAGGAGCCAACAGCAGGTCAGGGGAGGAGCCAACAGCAGGTCAGGGGAGGAGCCAACAGCAGGTCAGGGGAGGAGCCAACAGCAGGTCAGGGGAGGAGCCAACAGCAGGTCAGGGGAGGAGCCAACAGCAGGTCAGGGGAGGAGCCAACAGCAGGTCAGGGGAGCATAAAATTTCTTATACTAAAGCTCCCTCTATACCAGTGATGGCGAACCTTGGCACCCCAGATGTTTTGGAACTACATTTCCCATGATGCTCATCCACACTGTAGAGTGCATGAGCATCATGGGAAATGTAGTTCCAAAACACCTGGGGTGCCAAGGTTTGCCATCACTGCTCTATACACACAGCAGGAGATGACATCACACATTGTGAACTGTTTATTTGTCCTCCCCTCCCCCACACAACAGACAATCTCTCCATAATACTGATAGATACTCTGACATCGCTCTGTGTGATTGGTGGATCAGATGTGTGATTGGTGGATTCTTCAGCTGAGTGACATCATACTGTCAGATGGGAGGAGCTCTGCAGTAGGAATTTTGGAACCCCATTGGCTGGACCCAGAACTCTTTATATAATGTCAGCTCTACAGGGGTCTGTGTGTCGGGGATCAGTATGTAGTGCGCCAGTCGATGAGCTCTCCATGTAGGGATCAGTGGCAGTGCGGGGGGGGGATCAGTGGCAGTATGCAGTGTGTAAAGATAAGTGGCAGTGTACGGGGGTTTAGAGGCATTATGGAGTGTTTAGGGATCAGTGGCAGCATGCAGTGTGAAGAGATCAGTGGCAGGATCAGTGGCAGTGCGAAGAGATCAGTGGTAGGATCAGTGGCAGTGTGAAGAGATCAGTGGTAGGATCAGTGGCAGTGCGCAGTGTGAAGAGATCAGTGGCAGTGTGAAGAGATCAGTGGCAGTATGCAGTGGGCAGGGGATCAGTGGCAGTGTGAAGAGATCAGTGGCAGGATCAGTGACAGCAGACAGTGTGCGGGGGATCAGTGGCAGCAAGCAGGGATCAGTGGCAGTGCGTGGGGATCCGTAGCAGCAGGCAGCGATCAGTGGCTGCATGTCATGTGTAGGGATCGGTGGCAGTGTGTAGGGATCCGTGGCAGCATGCAGTGTGTAGGGATCAGTGGCAGTGCGTGGGGATCTGTGGCAGCAATTGAGGATCTGTGGCGGCATGCAGTGTGTGGGGATCAGTGGCAGCAATTGAGGATCTGTGGCGGCATGCAGTGTGTGGGGATCAGTGGCAGTGCATGGGGATCCGTGGCAGCAAGTAGCGATCAGTGGCTGCATGCAGTGTGTAGGGATCGGTGGCTGTGTGTAGGGATCGTGGCTGCATGCAGCGCGCAGGGATCAGTGGCTGCATGCGGTGGGCAGGGATCGGTGGCTGCATGTGGTGTTTATAGATCGGTGGCAGTGCGTAGGGATCGGTGGCGGTGCGTAGGGATCGGTGGCTGTAGTGTTTAGGGATCGGTGGCTGTAGTGTTTAGGGATCGGTGGCTGTAGTGTTTAGGGATCGGTGGCTGTAGTGTTTAGGGATCGGTGGCTGTAGTGTTTAGGGATCGGTGGCTGTAGTGTTTAGGGATCGGTGGCTGTAGTGTTTAGGGATCGGTGGCTGTAGTGTTTAGGGATCGGAAGTGTGCGCACGGATCCGTGGCGGCGCGAAGGGATCCGTGGCGGCATGCGGCGCGCAGGGATTGGTGGCTGTGCGCAGGGATCAGTGGCTGTATGCGGTGTGCAGGGATCGGTGGAAGTGTGCGAAGGGATCAGTGGCGGCGCGCAGGGATCCGTGGTTGCATGTAGTGTGTAGGGATCGGTGGCTGTATGCAGTGTGCAGGGATCGGTGGAAGTGTGCGCGGGGATCAGTGGTGGCGTGCAGGGTTCCGTGGCTGTAGGCGGTGTGCAGGGATCCGTGGCTGTGTGCAGGGATCGGTGGCTGTGCGCAGGGATCCGTGGAAGTGTGCGCAGGGATCCGTGGAAGTGTGCGCAGGGATCCGTGGCGGCATGCGGTGCGCAGGGATCCGTGGCGGTGCATAGGAATCGGTGGTGGCATGCGGTGCGCAGGGATCAGTGATGATCAGGCTGTTGCTCTGCATGCAGAGTGTGAGCTCCTCATGCGGGGAGTCTCCTCTCTCCGGTGGTCTCCGGTGATGTCAGGGCCCCCCCGGTCTCCGGTCATGGTTGCCACCTCACCCCTTTAAAACCGAACATATGAATTACACGGGTTCTGTGGCTGATTAAGGTGGTAATTAAACTCACGTGGTGTCTTGTCTGCATGAAATTGGCCTCAGAACCCGTGCAATTCATATGTGTTCGGGTTTAAAGGGATGAGGTGTTATCTCCGGTGGGGTCAGGCCCGGTCTCCGGTGGGGTCAGGCCCGGTCTCCGGTGTTTCCTCCATCCACGTGTCACCGGTTCTCGGCTCGCACAGACTTCCTGGCGGCCCCCCCCGCTCCCTCCCGTCCTCCCCCGGTGTCCCCCCCGGTCGGTCCCGGTACCTGTAGCGGTCCTGAGGCGGTGAAGAGCTCCATCCCCCCGATAGTCAGGGTCTCCTCTCCCGCTCCCCACCGCGCCGCCATCTTCCCCCCTCCGATCCCAGGCTGAGCCGGCGTCCGGGAACACGTGGTGCCAGCCGCATGGGAGGGGGCGGGGGATAAGAGCGCTGCGTCACCGGTAACGAGGGGCGGGGCCTGCGGGAGAGGGGGCGTCACCGAGAAGAAAGTTGTGCTGGCAGGGAGTGAGCTCTGCACACATCTCTATGGAGGGGCCGCCCCGACACAAAGACTGCACATCATATACACATCTACTGACGATTAACATCTGATCTTTGTATTTAAAAGTCGGAATTCTCAGAATAAATTCAGAATACCAAAATTACAGTCATAATTTGCATTTAGAAGTCAGAATTCTGATAAAGTCAGATTTTTTTACATTTAAAAGTCGGAACAATATGTTTGAAAGTCAGGATTCTAAGTATAACGATCAGAATTATGACACTGAAGTCAGAATTTTGTATTTAAAGATTAGGATTCCAAGACAAAAAAAAAAAATCTGAATTCTGAGGTTAAAGTCAGCATTATGGGATTCAAATCAGAGTTCTACATGTAAAAGTCAGAATTCTGGGATTAAACCAAACACAGCTGTGTTTTCTATGGATCCACCTCCACTGCTGCTTATCTGGTCCCCCAACACCAATTTCAGAATTTTGTATTTAAAGGTCAAGTATTCTAAAAGTCAAAATTCTGAAGTTAAAAGTCAGCATTCTGCATGTAAAAGTCAGGATTCTGGGATTAAAGTCAGAAACTTGCATGTAAAAGTCGGCGTTTTGGGATTAAAGTCAGCTTCCTGATATTAAAGTAAAAATTTTGCATTCGAAAGTGAGAATTCTGGGATTAAAGTCAGAAACTTGCATTTAAAAGTCGGCATTCTGGGATTAAAGCGAATGCAGCTGTGTTTTGTAAGGATCTGCCGCTCTCTTGCTGCTCAGTTGCTGCCCAACTCCATCTTAATGTCAGAATTTTGTATTTAAAGATCAGGATTCTAAAACTAAAAGTCAGAATTCCACGGTTAAAGGTAGCATTCTGGGATTCAAGTCAGAATTCTGAATGTAAAAGTCAGAATTCCGGGATTAAAGTCAGAAACTGGCAAGTAAAACTCAGAATTCTGGGATTACAGTAAAGCAAATGCAGCTGTGTCTTGTAGAGATCTGCCGCCCCACTTCTGCCTATCTGCTCACCCAACACCAAATTCAGAATTTTGTATTTAAAGGTCAGTCAGTATTCTAAGACTAAAAATCAGAATTTTCCGAAGTTAAAGTCAGCTTTCTGGCATTCAAGTTAGAATTTTGCATGCAAAAGTCAGAATTTTGAGAATAGTGTCAGAAACTGGCATTTGAAATTCAGAATTCTGAGACTATATTCAGCATTCTCGGATTAAAGAAAAAAATTTACGGTCAGAATTCTGGGATTAAATGTCAGAATCTTGCATGTAAAACTCAGGATTCTGAGATTAAAATCAGATTTTTGCATTTAAAAGTCAGAATTCTCAGTATTAAGTCAGAATTTTGTGATTAAAAGTCCAAACTACATTTGACAAGTTCAAATTTAGAAAATATGACTTTATTATCTCAGAATTTTGCAGAAAAGCGCAGCTCAACTGACATGGTGTAAATAAGCCCAAAAATGTCAGAATTTTGTACTTTAATATATTATAGTTCTGCTTTAATCCAAAGTCAGAATTCTGTGAATAAAAATCAGAATTCTGAGATTAAAATCAGAACGTTGTGTTTAAAAGCTAGAATCCCGTGGTTAAATGTCAAAACTCTTGAGTTTGAAAGTTAGAACTCAGATGAAAACTCAGAATCCTGACTTCATTATCTCAGAATTCTGGCTTAATGAACACTCAGATTTCTGTGATACACAGTCCTGAGTTTCAAAGTCAGTATTCTGTAATTAAAATTCAGAATTCAGAATTTTAAAGTCAGAATTTAGTATCATACACTTCCTATATTCCTAAATGGAAAAAAAGTGACTTTAATCTCAGAATTCTGACTTTATGAAAAAAAAAACAGGGTTTATTCTCAGAATTCTGACTTTTAAATGCCAGATTCTGACTTTGATTACAGAATTCTTACTTTTAAATAAAAAAAAAAAAAAAACTGACTTCTTTAACCACTTCCCTCCCGCCCACTGTCAAATGACGGTGGGGCGGTGTGGCTCTCGTTCTGGTTGGACGTCATATGACGGCTTCCTAGAACGACCGCTCTCGCGCGCCCGCAGGGGCACGCAGAGTGGCGATCGCGGCTGCGCTGTGTTGCTAGGGCAACCCTGATCTCTGTAAAGAGCCGAGGCCGCGGTTCTTTAACCATGTGATCGGCTGTGTCCAATCACAGCCTGTCACATGTAAACACGGAGATGCCGGTAATCGGCGCTCCTCGCCTCACACTGACAGAGTGTGAGGAGAGGAGAGCCCATCAGCGGCATATCCTCGTGGAGGACATCTAGGGATGTAATCAGGGCACCGATGATCAGTGACCTGATTACAATTAAGTGCCCTCCAGTGCCAGTAATGAGTGCCCACCACTGCCAGCAATCAGTGCCCACAAGTGCCAGCAATCAGTGGCCATTAGTGATGCCAGTCAGTGCTGGCTATCAGTGCCGCCCATCAATGCCCATCACTGCTGCCCATCAATGTCCATCACTGCTGCCCATCAATGCCACCCATCAACGCCTATCAGTGCCCATCAGTGCCACCCATCAGTGCTGCCTATCCTTGCCACCTATCTGTGCCCACCAGTGCCGCCTATCTGTGCCCACCTAAAAAAAAAATAAAGAAAAGAAAAACGACTTCAGCCTGCGGAATTCTGACTTTTAAATGCAAGATTCTGACATGATCACAAAATTCCGACTTTTAAATGAAAAAAAAAAAAAAAAAGACTTCAGTCTCAGAATTCTGACTTTTGCATACAAAATTCTGACTTTGAATCTCAGAACTCTGACTTATGCCTCTGTTCATTTAGGATGAGTGGCTGTGTCCACGCAGTCACTGATTTCCCATTGGCGCACTATCTGCACGCAGCACCTGGCGGCTCCAGCCTAATTCACGGTCGTGTGAATGAGGCCCAATTCCTAGACTCCTTCCTTTTCTATCGACCTCTTACCTATTTATTTGCAGCTATTTGTATCGATTTGTATTTAACAATAGGGATCGGTTGTGTGGGGCTCATTCACATGGCCATTCGCTCTGTGTAGGTAGTCCATCTAAGGGGGGGGGGGTGCTGTCGCTGCACCTACACAGCCGCTCATCTTAAAGGAAGCACAGGCATAAGTTCTGGGATTGAAAGTCAGAATTTTGCATAAGTCAGGTTTTTTTTTTTAATGAAAATCAGAATTCTGAGATTAAAGTCAGATTGTTTTTTTTTTTTTCATTTTAAAAGTCAGAATTCTGTGATTATTATTTCAGAATCTTGCATTTAAAACTCTGGCAGATGTACAAATACCCCGAAGAAGAGGACAATGGTAGGAAAGTGACTGAGCACCTGTCCGGTATTTATTCCTGTCGATGAGCCATTTGCTGTGACACCGGTCCGCACTCCCTGCTGTCAATCATCGGCTTCCTGGGCGGCACATAGGATGGGGTGGGTTATACACAGACATATCGGGGGGGGGGGGGCAATTTGGCAAAGGAAGGGCTCATTCACACTATGGGCAGTGGCCTGCATTTTTTGCACAGGACAATGCAAAAACAATCGTTTTCAATGTCTCCCGTTCACACCGCATCGCCGCAGTGTTGCGCATTGCAGACGTACCGCATTTTTTCTGCAGTGCAGGTGGCCTCAGCGCATTGCACCGTGCTGCTGTGCAGAGACTTGAATGGAGTGTAAATTTGTACATTGTCAATAAAGTTTGAAAAAAAGAATGTAAAAACTACAAAGGGCTTGACTCCTCCCAGGGGGCATGCCCGGCGAGCTGGAGGGGTCTGCCCCATCATGTGACCACTGCGATCGGCTGTCACCGTGGTCACATGATAGGGAGCTGGTCCTGCCAGCTCCAGTCTTTCGACAGCGCGGTCACTGTGCTGGAAATAGATGCCTGCGCGCGCGGGGGCATTAAATCCCACCCCTCTTTGCTGCCGCGCAAATGCTTCCCACCAGTGGAAATTTTAACTCGCAGAGTTTTTATCGGTGCCGTCAGGGCCGCCCATTAGGCCCCGTTCAGGCTTTACATAGCGGGGAGCTCGCGTTCCTGCTCGCCATTTTCTGTGGGCAGCTTTTACACGATTCGGCGCGTTGCCCATAGGGCAGCCCCATTCACTTCAATGGGCTACCTTATGCAGCGTCTGTCGCCCAAAAGAAGCTCCTGCTCCTTTTTGGGGCGACGAGCTTCACGCAATTTTTAAAGGTGCATTTTACGTGCATTGCGTTTGTTTTATTTTTATTTATTTTTTTGGCCTTGCGGTACGTTTATGCATGTTTGTGTGCGTTGTGTCGCGCTGAAAAAAGTCGTGCATGCCGTAAAGAGCGGCTCCTCGGGTAGGTTTTAATACTGGGGTTACGGCATTTAGCTGCAGCCACAACCCCGGTGTTAACCGCTTGCCTGCCGGGCACTTTCACCCCTCTTCCTGCCCAGGCCAATTATCAGCATTCGGCGCTGTCACACTTTGAATGACAATTACGCGGTCATACAACACTGTACACATATGACAATTTTTCACACAAATAGAGCTTTCTTTTGGTGGTATTTAATCACCATTAGGGTTTTATTTTTTTGCTAACCAAACGAAAAACGACTGAAAATTTCGAAAACAAAAACTTTTTTTCTGTTATAAAATGTAAGTAATTCTTCTTCTTCACTGATGAGGAGGCACTGGTAGGCACTAATGAGGAGGCACTGATGGGGTGGCACTGATATGCGGCACTGATAGGCTTCACTGATGGGCAGAACTGATAGGCGGCACTGATAGGCAGTGATGAGGAGGCACTGATGGGCACTGATGAGCCGGCACTGATAGGCACTAATGAGGCGGCACTGATGAGCCGGCACTGATAGGCACTAATGAGGCGGCACTGATGAGGAGGCACTGATAGGCACTAATGAGGAGGCATTGATGGGGTGGTACTGATATGCGGCACTGATAGGCGTCACTGATGGGCACTGAGAGGAGGCATTTATAGGCCTCACTGATGGGCACTGATGAGGAGGCACTTATGGGCACTGATGAGCCAGCACTGATAGGCACTGATGGGTAGGCACTGATATGCAGCGCTGATAGGCTTCACTGATGGGCCGAACTGATAGGCGGCACTGATAGGCAGCGATGAGGAGGCACTGATAGGCCTCACTGATGGGAACTGATGAGGAGGCACTTATAGGCACTGATGAGGCGGCACTGATAGGCACTTATGAGGAGGCACAGATGGAGTGGCACTGATACGCGGCACTGATAGGCTTCACTGATGGGCGGAACTGATAGGTGGCAATGATGGGCACTGATGAGGAAGCACTGATAGGCGTCACTGATGGGCGGAACTGATAGGTGGCAATGATGGGCACTGATGAGGAAGCACTGATAGGCCTCACTGATGTGCGCTGATGAGGTTGCACTGATGAGGCGACACTGATGGGCACTGATGAGGAGGCACTGATAGGCATCACTGATGGGCGCTACTGATAGACACTGATGAGCACTGATGAGGAGGCACTGATAGGCCTCACTGATGGACACTGATGAGCTGGCACTGATAGGCGTCACTGATGGGTGGAACTGATAGGCACTGATGGGCACTGATAGGTGGCACTGATGGGCTGCACTGATGGGCACTAATAGGCAGCACTGATGGGCACTGATAGGTGGCACTGATGGGCTGCACTGATGGGGCTGCCCTGATTATCAGTGTAGATGTCCCCTGTAAGGATTGCTGGTTACCAGCTCTCCTCTCCTCACACGCTGTCAGCATGAGGAGAGGAGAGCCATTAACTGTTTACATTGACCTGTGTGATTGGACACAGCTGATCACATAGTAAAGAGCCACTGTTATTGGCTCTTTACCCCGATCTGTGATCAGTTCTGTCCGAAGGACACATCGATCACAGAGCGCTCTTGATGCGCTTCTTCCCGGGGGGCGCACATCAGTGTGAATAGGCCCGCAGAAGGCGGCTCCCGCCATTCAGGAATAGCATTGGTGTCCTCGGAGGTCGCTCCTCTATTTCTGCCCGGACACTGGCTCAGCTCCGGCTGCACAGAGATGCAACTATTTCCCGGATCATAAAAGTTCTGGTGGCGGCGGAGATCAGCAGGGGGAGCGTCTGCCGCAGTGACCGCCCGGTGACGGGTATTTATAGATCGGTGTTTTCAGGAACAACGTCTCAAATGTTTTGCTGCGTAGCCAGATGGAGGTTATTATGTTTCCAGTGCTGTGAACTTCGCTCCAGTCAGGGAGAGCAACACTTATCTTGTCAGGGTTGGGGGTTACCCCTTAACCCTGGTGTTTATTTTTTTTATAATTAACACTATTTTTATTAATATTATTATTTATTTATTTTGTTAGATTTGGGGGTTATGGTTACCCCCTAACCCTGGTGTTTATTTATTTATATTTATTATTTGTATTATTATTGTTATTATTAGTTATTTGTTTTGTTAGGATTGGAGGTTGGACTTACCCCCTAACCCTGGTGTTTGTTTATTTATTATTATCATTTTTTTTTTTCTAGGGTTGGGGGCTAAACTTACCCCATAACCCTGGTGTTTATTTATTTATTTATAATTATTACTATTTTATTAATATTATTGGTTATTTATTTTGTTAGGGTTGGGGCTAAACTTACCCCCCAACCCTGGTGTTTATTTATTTATAATTATTATTATTTTATTAATATTATTAGTTATTTATTTTGTTAGGGCTGGAGCTTAGACTTACCCCCTTAACCCTGGTGTTTGTTTATTTATTATTATCATTAGCTATTTATTTTGTTAGGGTTGTGGGGCTAAACTTACCCCCTAAACCTGGTGTTTATTTATTTATAATTATTTTTATTTATATTATTAATTTCTTTTGTTAGGGGTTAGGGTTACCCCCTAACCCTGGTGTTTGTTTATTTATTAATTATTATTATTATTATTAGTATTATTATTTATTTATTTTGTTAGGGATAAGGGTTAGGGGTTAAGGTTAACCCCTAACTCCTAACAAAAAAATTAAATAAATGAATAGAAAATAAATAAATATGAAAAATAAATAAATCCATATACAATATTATTATTTCTTATTTATTTTGTTAGGGTTGGGGGCTAAACTTACCCCCTAACCTTGGTGTTTGTTTATTTATTATTATCATTAGTTATTTATTTTGTTAGGGTTGGGGGCTAAACTTACGCCCTAAACCTGGTGTTTGTTTATTTATAATTATTTTATTATTATTATTTATTTTTTTTGTTAGCTGTGGGTGTTAGACTTACCCCCTATTTATTATTATTATTATTTTTTTTTTTTAGTTCTTTTTGTTAGGGTTGGGGGCTAAACTTACCCCCTAACCCTAGTGTTTATTTATTTATAATTATTACTATTTTATTAATATTATGTGTTATTTATTTTGTTAGGGTTGGGGGGGAAATGTATCCCCTAACCCTAGTGTTTATTTATTTATAATTATTACTATTTTATTAATATTATTTGTTATTTATTTTGTTAGGGTTGGGGGCAAAACCTACCCCCTAACCCTGGTGTTTATTTCTTTATTTATAATTATTACTATTTTATTAATATTATTAGTTTTTTTTTTTTTGTTTTTTTTTTAGGGTTGGATGTTAGAGTTACCCCCTAAACCTGGTGTTTATTTATTATTATCATCAGTTATTTATTTTGTTAGGCTTGGGGGCTAAACTTACCCCCTAAACCAAGTGTCTTTTTATTTATAATTATTTTTATTATTATTTCTTTGTTAGGGTTGGAGGTTAGACTTACCCCCTAGCCCTTGTGTTTTTTTTTTATTATTATCATTAGTTATTTATTTTGTTAGGTTTGGGGGCTAAATTTATCCCCTAAACCTGGTGTTTATTTATAATTATTATTTTTATGATTATTATTATTAGTTATTGATTATGTTAGGGGTTAGGGTTACCCCATAACTCTGGTGTTTGTTTATTTATTTATTATTATTATTATTATTATTATTATTATTATTATTATTATTATTATTATTTTTAGTATTATTATGTATTTATTTTGTTAGGGATATAGGTTAGGGGTTAAGGTTAACCCCTAACGCCTAACAAAAAAATTAAACAAATAAAAAGAAAATAAATAAATATAAAAAATCAATAAATACATAAACACCTGAAAGAAGAAAATGAAGCGAATGAAAAAAGGTGACAAAAAATGAGACAGATGATATTTTTCTGAAAAAAGAAATGCCAAAAATGTACAAAATGTGCAAAAAAAGCACAAAAATGCACTACAAAACGCTCGAAAAAAATACACAAAAATGTGACGCTCGAGTAGGAATGCCGCTTTAGACGCACTTTAAGGTGGAAAGTTTTAAACGGACGCACGTGTCCCATGGTTCCTCTTTCGTGTATTGTATCGCTTTTACATCCTGTTGTTTTTTGTTT
This sequence comes from Lithobates clamitans, assembly GCA_037952925.1. Taxonomy (NCBI): domain Eukaryota; kingdom Metazoa; phylum Chordata; class Amphibia; order Anura; family Ranidae; genus Lithobates; species Lithobates clamitans. The sequence continues at coordinate 20,868 of JBBGZY010002646.1, forward strand.
TTTTTGTAGAAAGTTGTAGAAAGTCACAGAAATTAGGGGGAGGTTTTATCCTGCGACGGTCACAGCTGTGGGTGGTGTGTATCGGTAACATCATCCGCTGTGTTGTACAATCACATGGCAGCGTGTCTGTGTGATAGTGAGACTGGATGAACGGTGTTACTAGGTAACGCGTTCATAAACCACTTCAGCCCTAGGAAGTTTTACCACCCCCGCCCTGCAGGGGGGTTGGTTCTAGCGCATGCGCCTCTTCCATCTGCTGTTATGGCCCCCCTGTGTGCCCCTTCCACCCCCACCCCCCCCGCAGAGCTTCCCTCATCTCCCGCTGGGAAGCTGCTGCGGGGCATACAGGGGGGTGTTTCAAGATGGGAGAGCGGGGGGGAAGGGGCTAGTAAATAAGTCATTTACTGACTCCTTCCTTTCCTGGATGAAAACAGTGAGTGATCTGTACTGATCGTCCCTGTGTCCATTCACTTCATCACTGAAGCATAGCAAACTGTTTACGATGCTTCCGTTTGTGAATGTGCAGGAAGCCTTGGAGCGCTTTCCTCTTCATTCATCTGTGCAGCTGAGGCTACAGAGAAAGGGACTGATAAATCTATGTCCTCCATGTCACTTTTGGATGGGGGGGGGCTGTGAAAAGAATTTTACAAATTGTTGGTTGTCACCAGAACAGGAATAGAGGGGAAATCTTCCAATGGGGACACTAGTTCTGGTGATTCCCTCACATTGCAGGGATTTCCCCTCACTTCCTGTTTTGTCTATGGGACAGGAAGTGAAGGGAAATCTCCGCAATGGGAACACAGAGGGCAAAAAAGCAAAAAAAATCAGAGGTTATAACCCTCCTTTACTCCATTCAAAATGAAGGCGGCAAAAAGCTACATGAGCTACTTTGCCGCATTTGTCCGGTGTAGGCCCGCCCTATGCACGGGCAAGCGAGGACGCAAGCAGATCGGTGCGATTTTAATGCGCCTTCTCAATACACTTAGGTGCGAATGCAGCCTAAAAAGGAAAAAATTATTTAGTCATTTCTTACCGGTAGTTTTTTCGGGGCTTACCTGGCAGATCGGGGGAAACCCCTGAAAACCGACCCGGCGGTTTGCGGCCGCTGGTTACAGAGGTGAGCGGAGGAAAGATGGCCTCCGCTCATCTCTATGGCCTTGGAGGAGCCGCGCGACGTCATGAGGTCACTTCTGGTTCCAGCCCATTGTGAACAAGGCCATCAATGTTTTTTTTTTAATTTTTTGAATCTAATGCTTTACATTGTGGAGAGGTGTGGGGGTCTGATTGACCCCGGATCTCTCCATAAAGAGGACCTGTCACTGCTTATCTCTATCACAAAGGGGTGTTTACGTTCCTTGTGATAGGAAAAAAAAGTGATCAAAAAATATTTTTTAAAGAGACAGTGTAAAAATAAAAATGTAATAAAATAAATAGGCTATTCGGCCGCTAGCAGGCGCTATTTTTAGTGCTGTAGCGCCTTAAAAAATGCCTCAGTGTGAAAGGGGTCTTACTCTAAACTGGTAACCTGTAGAAATGTTTTAAAGTGTCACCTATGGAGATTTTTTAAGTACCGTAGTCTGGCGCCATTCCACGATGGTACATAATTTTAAAGCGTGACATGTTAGGTATCTATTTACTCGGCGTCACGTCATCTTTCACATTTTACAACAAAAAAAAAAAAATAGTTTATATATTGTGTATTAGTTTTTTTTTAATTCATTAAAGTGTATTTTTTCCCCCCCAAAAATGAAAAATCGCAGCTATTTTATTCTCTAGGGTATTTGCTAAAAAAAAAATATTCTATATATAGATATAAAATGTTTGGGGGTTCTAAGTAATGTAATATTCTAGCAAAAAAAAAAAATAATTTTGACATATATGAGAGAAGTGTCCGAATTGTAAGGAAGGGGTTAAATATGCTGTATGCAGCAAGTTTTACTGGCTGCATGTACTACACCACTGCCTATGTGAGCGCTATACCAGAATAAAATGGTATTGGGCGGAGCTCGGTGTACTCTCAGTATCTTCCTATGATCGTACAATGTATCTCATTGTCTTTCTGTGATCTCTCTGTCACATTATATTAGTTACATTGTATTATTTCTCCGATCACACGTCACGTGTCCGGCGTTCCCGCCAGCTCACATTTGGCGCGAAGCTGACTCATTGGCATTTCCCGGACTGATGTGTGACGGCGGTCTGATTGGCGGATGGCCGCCAGAGCCACGCCCCGCGAAGCTTGTCTTTTTTTTTTTTTCCCGCGAGTCCGGGCGGGCGCGGCTTCTAGAGTTCCACGTGGTCATCAGAGCTGGAGAGGAAGTGGGCGGTCCCGTGACGTAGAACGCGCTGTAAAGAGGGCGGGGAGAGGAGATGGGTGTGGGCGTGGAGTGGAGCTGTATAGTGAGTGGGCGGGATCGGAGACTTTGTAGTTACTGGGTGTTTTGTATATATATATATATCTATATATATAGATATATATATAGATATATATCTATATATATATATATACATTTTTAATATATATATATTTTTATATATTTTTATATATATATATACCCTTTTAAATTAACCTTTTAAATTAATATACCTAACCTTTTAAATTTATATATATATTAATTTAAAAGGTTAATTTAAAAAGGTATATATATATATATATATATATATATATATATATATATATATATATCTCTATAGGTATATAGATATGTATATAAAAAAATTTTAATTAAAAAATGTATATATAGATTTTTTATTTATATATATATATATATATATATATATATATATATATATATATATATATATATATATTTAATCCCCAAGCATTATAATTTCTTTTATATTTTTATACTAAATTTATTATAATTTTTGTGTGTGTGTGTGTGTGTATATATATATATATATATATTTTTTTTTTTTTTTTTAAATCCCCAAACATTATAATTTTTTTTTAGCAGAGACCCCGGGGAATACAGCTCCATTCACCCCAATGCATTTTTTTCATGCTTTTTTTTGGCCTTTTACAGAAACGCAGGGCATTTCTTTTTGAACATGGGTTCCTATGGAACACGTTCAATTTGCGTTTTTACATCTGCCCAACAACAACAAATTTCCTCCAAAAAAAACAAAAAAAAAACGAATCGCGATTAAAATCATGCTAAAAAAAAAAAACAAAACAAAAAACCCCCCAGAAAACACAGCAAAAAGCACTGCAGAAACACTCAAAAAGCAACATGCATAGATGTGAATAGAGCATAAAATGGCGATCGTTGCAATTTTTTTTTTTTAATGACACACTGTATTTGCACAGCGGTTTTTCAAACGCAATTTTTTCGGGGGGAAAAATGCACTTTAATGAATTAAAAAAACAATATATACTCCAACTTTTTTTTTTTTTTTTTGTATAATGTGAAAGATGATGTCACGCCGAGTAAAAATATACCCGACACGTGACGCTTTATAATTGCGCACGCTCGTGGAATGGCGACAAACAACGGTACTTAAAAATCTCCATAGGCGACGCTTTAACCACTTGGCGCCCGCGCTCTAGCTGAAAGACGGCTACAGCGTGGGCTTAAAATGCTGGGAGGGCGTCGCTAGACATCCTTCACGTCCCCTGCAGCCCCCTGTCAGCCAATGACAGCTTATCACACCGGGTACACAGAAGCCAGTTATTACCTCTTTTTTCCCTCATGCTGAGAAAGTAATAAACCTGATTACCAACTTCTGTAAAAGGGACATCAGTCCCAACATTTGCCCACCTGTGCTGCTAATCAATGCCCACCAGTACCACCTACCAATGCCAATCAGTACTGCTAATCAGTGCCACCTACCAGTGCTCATCAGTACTGCTAATCGGTGCCCAAACCTGCCACCAATCGGTGCTCATCACTACTGCTAATCAGTGCCCACCACTGCCACCTATCAGTGCCCATCAGTACTGTTAATCAATACCCACCCCTGCCACTTATCAGTGCCCATCAGTACTGCTAATCAGTGCCCACCAGTGCCACCTATAAGTGCCTCCTCTCAGTGCCCATTAGTGCCAATGGTGCAATGGTCAGGTAGGTCAGTGAAGGAATCAAGTAGGTCAGTGTAGTGGTCAGGTAGGTCAGTGTAATGGTCAGGTAGGTCAGTGTAGTGGTCAGGTAGGTCAGTGTAATGGTCAGGTAGTTCAGTGTAGTGGTCAGGTAGGTCAGTGTAATGGTCAGGTAGGTCAGTGTAATGGTCAGGTAGGTCAGTGTAATGGTCAGGTAGGTCAGTGTAGTGGTCAGGTAGGTCAGTGTAATGGTCAGGTAGGTCAGTGTAGTGGTCAGGTAGGTCAGTGTAATGGTCAGGTAGGTCAGTGTAGTGGTCAGGTAGGTCGGTGTAATGGTCAGATAGGTCAGTGTAATGGTCAGGTAGGTCAGTGTAATGGTCTGGTAGGTCAGTGTAATGGTCAGGTAGGTCAGTGTAATGGTCAGGTAGGTCAGTGTAGTGGTCAGGTAGGTCAGTGTAATGGTCAGGTAGGTCAGTGTAGTGGTCAGGTAGGTCAGTGTAATGGTCAGGTAGGTCAGTGTAGTGGTCAGGTAGGTCAGTGTAATGGTCAGGTAGGTCAGTGTAATGGTCAGGTAGGTCCGTGTAGTGGTCAGGTAGGTCAGTGTAGTGGTCAGGTAGGTCAGTGTAATGGTCAGGTAGATCAGTGTAGTGGTCAGGTAGGTCAGTGTAATGGTCAGGTAGGTCAGTGTAATGGTCAGGTAGGTCAGTGTAGTGGTCAGGTAGGTCAGTGAAGGACTCAATCAGTGCCACCTATCAGTGAAGGAGAAAAATTACCTGTTTGCAAAATTTTATAACAAACTAATATATTCAGATGTTGAGTATGGCCTCACATAACATTCAGATAGCAACAGTAAAGAAGTAATATCATCCAGATTGACATATGTAATGAGGGAGGGTGAGGATGTGGGGGCAGTTGCCGAAGCTAACCCACACACAGACACCCAGGGAGAGTTTAATGGACTTTCTCGGTACTGATATAACCACGAAATTTGATTAAAATTCACAAAATTTTATTCTTTAACAATGTACAAATAGTTGAAAGGTGGTTGGAATGATGGACTTTATAGGCATAACACAAAAGATTAAAAAGAAGTAAAGATATTTATTACAAAAGTTGTTAAAAAATATACATTAACTTACATAAATTCACAAAGTTTATATACCTGAGAGCCATTTGCATACACTATCTACATAATAAGTATATTTTTAAACAGAGTATTCAATCATTTTACTTGTTCAGTCATAACAGGTTTCAAAGAAGACAGTGTAAAAAAATCGCTCAAGTTGCTCTACATGTTACGCGTTCCGTAACGCTTCCTCAGGAGCTTTGGCGTATTATTTTTTATCAGGAAAAGGCAGAGGAAAAAATTTAATAAAATAAATAAAATGGGTTGTGCTGTCCTCACCCTCAATAAACGTCCAAAAGGAGGGTCCCCAAATTTGGATGGTATGATCCAGCCAGTCCAAAAACAGTCAAATACGGCAGAGAATTGGCAATAAATTGGTGCCAAGGATATGGATATCATCAGATATATCCAGGTGTAAGCTGGATCAGTCTAGGGCATCCCAAATGCAGTAAGGTTGCTTCTGGTGTGTTCCCTGACAAGTGCCTTGCCTGTGTAAAACTGAGGGACCTCCACCTCGTGTCAGCGCAGACGCCGAATGTAGCTAGCCAATGGACAAATAGTGTCTTAAAAGCACAAAGCACAACAAGGAAAAATTATACACAGACAAAGTATCAAATGTATAGTATAATATACACCACACAGAACTAACTCATAGCAGGTTTCCCCGGTACAGTTTCTATTGGGGTGGGGTGTAAATATTCCTCTACCGGTTTCGCGGTTTAAGCGCTTCTTCAGGAGGATGAAAGGTCCATAGGAAAACAATATATTAAAAGATATACCAAGAAGGAAAGAAATGTATGTATATATAGTCACAGAACATGGCAAAAATAACAAAAGGCACGAAAAAATCTGCTCACCCAAATGGACCAGGCACGGTTAACAGCAGGATCCCACAAATTCCCCCCAGCCTTAACAATCCTCTCTACCAGCATATTGCAATTTGGTGAGATCCCTATACAGTATGCGGTGTGGTGTTTTTCCAATTTATTGGGATGGTTTTTCCTTTCTATTCCTCCCTTTTTCGTCCTTCTTTCCCCTCCTCACCCCCCCCTTCCCCCCTCCTTTATCCCCCCCCTTTTTCCCCCTTTTTTCCCCCTCCCCCTCTCCCCTTCCCCCTCCCTTCCCTTCCTCCTTCCTTCTCCCCTTTCCTTTCTCCCCCCGTCACCCCCTCCCTTTTCCTCCCTTACCCACCTTTCTTTTCCCCCCCTTTCCTCTCCCCCCTTTCTTCCCCCTTCCGCCTCCCCTTCTCTCCTAGCTTCTATTCTTACCCAATCTTAATATATTGTTTTCCTATGGACCTTTCACCCCCCTGAAGAAGCGGTTAAACCGCGAAACCGGTAGAGGAATATTTACACCCCACCCTAACAGAAACTGTACCGGGGAAACCTGCTATGAGTTAGTTCTGTGTGGTGTATATTATACTATACATTTTATACTTTGCCTGTGTATAATATTTCCTTGTTGTGCTTTGTGCTTTTAAGACACTATTTGTACATTGTTAAAGAATAAAATTTTGTGAATTTTAATCAAATTTTGTGGTTATATCAGTACCGAGAAAGTCCATTAAACTCTCCCTGGGTGTCTGTGTGTGGGGGTTAGCTTCGGCAACTGCCCCCACATCCTCACCCTCCCTCATTACAACAAACTAATATAAATGCTTTTTTTTTTTTTAACATTCTTGTTGTTTGTTTAGCAACCCCCCCCCCCCCCCCTCCGTGGTGATTAAATACCAGCAAAAGAAAGCTCTATTGGTGTGAAAAAAAATGATAAAAATGTCATATGTGTTCAGTGTTGTATGACTGCGTAATTGTCATTCAAAGTGTGACAGCGCTGAAAGCTGAAAATTGGCCTGGGCAGGAAGGGGGGTAAAAGTGTCCAGTACTGAAGTGGTTAAATGCCTTTACAGGTTACCAGTTTAGAGTTGCAGAGGGGGTCTGGGGGGTAGAATTTTTGCTCTCACGCTGACATTAACAGCGATACCTCCCATGTGTGGTGTTTTATTATTTTTTTGTACACTGTCCCTTTAATTTTTTTATCACTTTTATTCCTATTATAAGTTATGTAAACATCCCTTGTAATAGAAATAAGAGATGACAGGTCCTCTTTATTGAGAGATCTGGGGGTCAAAAAGACACCAAATCTCTCATTTAGCTTTAAAAGCAAAAGATAAAAAAAAAATTGGGGGTGGGAGGTTGGGGTGGAGAGTCTGACGATGGAGGCCACGGAAAAGTGAGGAGAATCGACTGATGTACATTGTACTGGGGGGAGGGGTAGGTGTAAGCGGTGCAGGGCTGTACTGAGTGCTGGAGATGTTCAGGACTTTCCAAACAGAGTTAGTAGGAATTAGTTAGGTCAGTGTAGGGATCAGGTAGGTCAGCGTAGTGATCAGGTAAGTCAGTATAGTGGTTAGGTAGGTCACTGTGTTGGTCAGGTAGGTCAGTGTAGGAATCAGGTAGGTCAGTAGGAATCAGGTAGGTCAGTGTAGTGGTTAGGTATGTCACTGTGTTGGTCAGGTAGGTCAGTGTAGGAATCAGGTAGGTCAGCGTAGTGGTTAGGTAGGTCATTGTGTTGGTCAGGTAGGTCAGTGTAGGAATCAGGTAGGTCAGTGTAGTGGTTGGGTAGGTCACTGTGTTGGTCAGGTAGGTCAGTGTAGGAATCAGGTAGGTCAGCGTACTGATCAGGTAGTTCAGTGTAGTGGTTGGGTAGGTCAGTGTAGGAATTGGGTAGGTCAGTGTAGGAATCAGGTAGGTCAGTGTAGGAATCAGGTAGGTCAGCGTAGTGATCAGGTAGGTCAGTGTAGTGATCAGGTAGGTCAGTGTAGTGGTTAGGTAGGTCAGTGTAGAAATCAGGCAGGTCAGCTTAGTGATCAGGTAGGTCAATGTAGTGGTTAGGTAGGTCAGTGTAGTGGTTAGGTAGGTCAGTTTAGGAATCAGGTGGGTCAGTGTAGGAATCAGGTAGGTCAGTGTAGGAATCAGGTAGGTCAGCGTAGTGATCAGGTAGGTCAGCGTAGTGGTTAGGTAGGTCACTGTGTTGGTCAGGTAGGTCTGTGTAGGAATCAGGTAGGTCAGTGTAGTGGTTGGGTAGGTCACTGTGTTGGTCAGGTAGGTCAGTGTAGGAATCAGGTAGGTCAGCGTAGTGATCAGGTAGGTCAGCGTAGTGGTTAGGTAGGTCACTGTGTTGGTCAGGTAAGTCTGTGTAGGAATCAGGTAGGTCAGTGTAGTGGTTGGGTAGGTCACTGTGTTGGTCAGGTAGGTCAGTGTAGGAATCAGGTAGGTCAGCGTACTGATCAGGTAGGTCAGTGTAGTGGTTGGGTAGGTCAGTGTAGCAATCAGGTAGGTTAGCGTAGTGATTAGGTAGGTCACTGTGTTGGTCAGGTAGATAAGTGTGGGAATCAGGTAGGTCAGTGTAGGAATCAGGTAGATCAGCGTAGTGATCAGGTAGGTCAGTGTAGTGATCAGGTAGGTCAGTGTAGGAATTAAGTTAGGTCAGCATAGTGGTTAGGTAGGTTACTGTGTTGGTCAGGTAGGTCAGTGTAGGAATCAGGTAGGTCAGTGTAGTGGTTGGGTAGGTCAGTGTAGGAATCAGGTAGGTCAGTGTAGTGGTCAGGTAGGTCAGTGTAGGAATCAGGTAGGTCAGTGTAGGAATCAGGTAGGTTAGCGTAGTGATCAGGTAGGTCAGTGTAGGAATCAGGTAGGTCAGTGTAGTGGTCAGGTAGGTGAGTATAGGAATCAGGTAGGTCAGCGTAGTGATCAGGTAGGTCAGTGTAGGAATCAAGTAGGTCAGCGTAGTGGTTAGGTAGGTCACTGTGTTGGTCAGGTAGGTCAGTGTAGGAATCAGGTAGGTCAGCGTAGTGATCAGGTAGGTCAGCGTAGTGGTTATGTATGTCACTGTGTTGGTCAGGTAGGTCAGTGTAGGAATCAGGTAGGTCAGTGTAGTGATCAGGTAGGTCAGCATAGTGGTTAGGTATGTCATTGTGTTGGTCAGGTAGGTCAGTGTAGGAATCAGGTAGGTCAGTGTAGGAATCAGGTAGGTCAGCGTAGTGATCAGGTAGGTCAGTGTAGGAATCAGGTAGGTCAGTGTAGGAATCAGGTAGGTCAGTGTAGGAATCAGGTAGGTCAGCGTAGTGATCAGGTAGGTCAGTGAAGGAATCAGGTAGGTCAGCGTAGTGATCAGGTAGGTCAGTGTAGGAATCAGGTAGGTCAGTGTAGGAATCAGGTAGGTCAGTGTAGGAATCAGGTAGGTCAGCATAGTGATCAGGTAGGTCAGTGTAGGAATCAGGTAGGTCAGCGTAGTGATCAGGTAGGTCAGTGTAGGAATCAGGTAGGTCAGTGTAGGAATCAGGTAGGTCAGTGTAGGAATCAGGTAGGTCAGTGTAGTGGTTGGGTAGGTCAGTGTAGGGATCAGGTAGGTCAGTGTAGGAATCAGGTAGGTCAGTGTAGGAATCAGGTAGGTCAGTGTAGGAATCAGGTAGGTCAGCGTAGTGATCAGGTAGGTCAGTGTAGGAATCAGGTAGGTCAGCGTAGTGATCAGGTAGGTCAGTGTAGGAATCAGGTAGGTCAGTGTAGGAATCAGGTAGGTCAGTGTAGGAATCAGGTAGGTCAGTGTAGGAATCAGGTAGGTCAGTGTAGGAATCAGGTAGGTCAATGTAGTGGTTGGGTAGGTCAGTGTAGGGATCAGGTAGGTTAGTACTACTATACTAGTGGAAGGGACCCAGGGAGTGCTAGAAGTCCCCGGGTTTGGGGGCACAAATTACTTACCTTGCTCCCGGCGCTGACAACCCACGCTACACTACTGCGGCCTATCTCATTTCTAGAGGCCCGAAAACGCCAAGTAGGTCAGTGAGATGGTCATGTAATTACCCCAAATTACCCCCTTCTGTAGTAGACAGTCCAAGGTATTTAGTAAGAGGCATGGCGAGTTTTTTGAAGTTGTATTTTTCAATTTTCTCAATTTTTTGAAAAATGAAGAAATTAAAAAAAAAAAGATTTAAAAAAAAAAAGTTTACCTACTGTCAGCAGTGCAGCCTCATCCTATACCTGGTGTGGTGGTGATCGGGGACACACATACAGTATGTAACATAAATAAATCATTTTTAAAATATTTTTTATTACATTTTGTTCTTTATTTTTTTTTAAATTTTTCTTTTCAATTTTTCTTTTTTTTTTTTTTTTACGTACAGTGACCAGAGCAATACTGTGTTACCATAGGATGTTTTGTGAAGCTGGCCATAGATGGGTAGAAAATCATTCCGAATATCATTCGCATTTGATAATGATCTGTGGAACGTGCATGTGATAACGCCGGGATGTTGGCTGCTATGGGAATCTATCGTTGCTCAAGGGGGATTTTATGTTGCTGAGGAGGTCAGTTGTTGATAAGAGAGATCTATAGTGGGGGGGGGGGGGGTCTTTTGTTGCTGGGGATCTGTTGTTGTTGGTGTGGATCTACAGTATTGCTGCTGAGGCTATTTTCTTGTGGGGGTGGCAGGGGGGAGTCTATTGTTGCTGGGAGGGGTCTATTATTGCTGAAGGGATCTATTGTTGCTGGGGGATCTATTGTTGGGAGGGATCTGTTGTTGCTGGGTGGACCCATTGTTACTGGGGAGATCTATTGTTTGACGGGGGTCTGATATCGCTGGGGGATCTATTGTTGTTGATGTGGATCTACTGTATTTCTACTGAGGGTATTTTCTTGTGGGGGGTTCTATTGTTGCTGGGAGGAGTCTAATATTTCTGAAGGGATCTATTGTTATTGGGAGGGATCTGTTGTTGCTTGGGGGAACTATTGTTTGCGGGGGGGGGGGGGGGTCTATTATTGCTGGGGGATCTATTGTTGCTGAGGGTATTTTCTTGTGGGGTCTATTATTGCTGGGAGGGGTCTATTATTTCTGAAGGGATCTATTGTTGCTGGGGGATATGATGTATTGAGGGGGTCTGTTGTTGCTTGGTGGAACTATTGTTGCTGGGAAAATCTATTGTTTGCCGGGGGAGTGTCTATTATTGCTTGGGGATATATTGTTGCTGAGGGTATTTTCTTCTGGAGGGGTCTATTATTGCTGGGAGGGGGTCTATTATTGCTGAAGGGATCTATTGTTGCTGGGGGATCTATTGTTGGGAGGGATCTGCTGTTGCTTGGTGGAACTATTGTTGCTGGGGAGATCTATTGTTTGCTGGGGGATATATTGTTGTTGGCGAGGATCTACAATATTGTGGCTGAGGGTATTTTCTTGTGGGGGTCTATTGTTGCTGAGAGGGGTCTATTATTGCTGAAGGAATATATTGTTTGCTGGGGGTATTTTCTTGGGGGGGTCTATTGTTGCTGGAAGGGATCTATTGTTGCTGGGAGGGGTCTATTGTTGCTGGGGGATCTATTTTTGCTAGTAGGGATCTATTGTTGCTGGGTGGGATCTGTTGTTATCAGGGGCCGTTTGTTGCTGGGCAATCTATTGTTGTTGGCGTGGATCTATAGTATTGTTGCTGAGGGTATTTTCTTGTGGGGGGGGTCTGTTGTTGGTGGGAGGGGTCTGTTGTTGGTGGGAGGGGTCTATTGTTGCTGGGGGGATCTATTTTTGCTAGTAGGGATCTATTGTTGCTGGGTGGGATCTGTTGTTATCGGGGGCCGTTTGTTGCTGGGCAATCTATTGTTGTTGGCGTGGATCTATAGTATTGTTGCTGAGGGTATTTTCTTGTGGGATGGGTCTGTTGTTGCTGGGGGATATGTTTTTGCTAGTAGGGATCTATTGTTGCTGGGTGGGATCTGTTGTTGTTAGCATGAATTTATAGTATTGTTGCTGAGGGTATTTTCTTGTGGGGGGTCTATTGTTGTTGCTGGGAGGGGGTCAGTTGTTGCTAGGGGATCTATTGTTGCTGGGAGGGATCTATTGTTGCTGGCTGCAGAGGACCTCTTTTACCGCTTTTCATTAATTCCATACAAACTACTTAGTACCAAAAAATAATACTTGGCTCTGTATTCTCTAAAAGGGGCGGAGACAAGGAGGGGGCTGGGAAGGGGGAGGTGCCTGCACCTATTCTCTAAGTAGAAAAGCCGGGATAACGCCGTCATTGATACAAATTTCCCCCACTTGGCGATATATTGTCGTTCGTTGACAACATAAAAAGGGTAAAAGATTTTGTTGATGGATTTCACGATCGGTGAAAATGATGGAAAGGTTTCGGGGGATTCTGGGGTTACCTTTTTACTTGCTCATACACACTACACGTTACACTACTTACACTTCGAAAATTGTTCGTTCGTACTAAAAAATTCCAACAGAACTGTTTTTTTTTTTTATAAATCTTTGCATTTCCCGAATCGCAATGAGCCCACCAACATTTAGGGGGGTCTATTGTTTCTGGGAGAGGTCTATTATTGCTGGGAGAGGTCTATTATTGCTGGGAGAAATCTATGGTTGCTGGGAGGGATCTATGGTTGCTGGGAGAAATCTATGGTTGCTGGGAGGGATCTATGGTTGCTGGGAGAAATCTATGGTTGCTGGGAGGGATCTATGGTTGCTGGGAGAAATCTATGGTTGCTGGGAGGGATCTATGGTTGCTGGGAGAAATCTATGGTTGCTGGGAGAAATCTATGGTTGCTGGGAGAAGTCTATTGTTGCTGAGAGAGGTCTATTGTTGCTGGGAGGGATCTATTGTTGCTTGGAGAAATCTATGCTTGCTGGGAGGGATCTATGGTTGCTGGGAGAAATCTATGGTTGCCGGGAGAGGTCTATTGTTGCTGAGAGAGGTCTATTGTTGCTGAGAGAGGTCTACTGTTGCTGGGAGAAATCTATGGTTGCTGGGAGGGATCTATTGTTGCTGGGAGAGGTCTATTGTTGCTGGGGTGTAAAATTAAAACAAATATATCACGCTGTCTCTTTAAATGTTAAAGTAGCAGCCAACACAGCAAAAGATGAGTTTGCGAAGTGAAAAATGGGTAAATAAAAGTGCAGCTCTAACGTGCCGCCCTTTACAATGAACCAGGGCGGAGTATTTAAACACGGTGCATATAATAAATGATCACCTTTGAAAGAATGAATGTACTCTAAGTGTATAAAAATAAATGTGCACTTTATCAAAAACTGAATGAAACAACAGCGCTCTTATAGATTGTTAAAAAAACACATGAGAAGACCTGATAATCAATATAAGTATGGAGAAAACGTGACTAATGAGTAAAAAAAGAACACTCAGGTGAAAAGTAAAAAATGGTAAATGAAGCGAAAGTCCAAAAAGTGAAATGATTCCAAGTCCACGAGTGACTGAACATAGTGACACCGTGAAATATAAATTGGTGTAGACAGGATCTGTCCGGAGACGATCCGCCACCAATAAGCATGAGGCTTACCAGAGGGATTGACCTCAGACAGGCCTACGCCATACGAGTCAATCGAGCTTGTGGTGTAATACACCCGGGGGGGGGGGGGGGGACCAGCAACCACCTACGCGACCCCCGCGAGAGGATCTATGCTCCTGTGGTCCTTCACAGCAATGCTTCCAATGAACAAACCTCAGAGAGGTGATGCCGGGGGCCGGATCTATGATCTCTCCCGCGTAGTGTTATTTATGGGAAGAGAAGGAGAGAGGCCACATTGTGTAATTCCATCTCAGTAAAAAGGTATTTATTATATTAAAAAAAAGGAACACTCACATTTGTGAAAATACAAAAGCGCTTGTTATAAAATATGGATTGTGACGCAGTGGCATCAGCAGAGCCGGTCCCCGGCGCGTTTCGTCTAATAAGACATCAACTGGGGTGCTTGTCCACTGCAGCCACTGTGTTTTATATACAGTAAAACTTACCCCATATCGAGATACAGCTCCCTGGTAATGGAATGGATCAGTACTTGCTGCCCTTCGTAACAAAGATGGCGGGGAAACGTGCGGTTCAAGCCTCGTTCTGAGGGGAAATACCCTCTGAGATGTGCGGCTCAAGCCTTGTTCTGAGGAGAAATACCCTCTGAGATGTGCGGCTCAAACCTCCTTCTGAGGAGAAATACCCTCTGAGATGTGCGGCTCTAGCCTCGTTCCCGGAACTTGACATGGTCTATAATGACAATGAGCGGTGCCCTGTATGTAATCAGAGTCAGCGTCAGGCCGCAATAATACCGCCCAACATCAAAAAACCCGGAAAGAACGCACGTGCAAACCAACTCGAAAATAGAACTAACAAACTCAGGATCAATGACATTGACCTCTGTTTAGTGATTGCCAAATGTGAGCCTGATATCAAAAATGTGAATGTAAAATGTAACTGTAATTCAATGAAAAACCAAAAGAGCTGACACTCAATCGGAGGCTAACAATAAACGGAAAATTAAATAAATGAATATACCGATTATAACAGAAAATAGATAAACAAAATAAAAATTCTAATTAAATTCAACAGCCTCGTTTGAAACTCGTACAGTTATGATATAAGAATCAAACCAACATTCATCCCGAGTGGGGAGTGGGACTGTAACTCGTATATCCTTTATGTCTTGAAACCTGCTGGATATACGAGTTACAGTCCCACTCCCCACTCGGGATGAATGTAGAGTGGGACATTAATGCCGTTATTTATAAAGCTTAGAAGAATTAGTGGTTTCTAATGTCTTTGGAGTTCTGGGTGTTCCACATATTCAATACGGCCGGTTTGATAGTTATATCATAACTGTACGAGTTTCAAATGAGGCTGTTGAATTTATTTAATTTGAATTTTTATTTTGTTTGCAGTGAGGGGGAAAACAGTATTCGATCGGCCGCTGATTTTGTAGGTTTGCCCCACTGACATAGAGACGATCAGTCTATACCTTTTATTGGTCAGTTTATTGTAACAGTGAGAGACGGAATAACAACAAAAATATCCAGAAAAACACATTTCAAAAAAGTTATATATTGATTTGCATTTTAATGAGTGAAAAAAAAGTATTTGAACCCCTTCGCAAAACATGACTTAGTAGTTGGTGGAGAAACCCTTGTCGGCGATCACAGAGGTCAGACGTTTCTTGGAGTTGGCCTCCAGGTTTGCACACATCTCAGGAGGGATTTTGTCCTCTTTGCAGATCTTCTCCAAGTTATTAAGGTTTCCAGGCTGATGTTTGGTAAGTCAAACCTTCAGCTCCTTCCACATATTTTCTATGGGATTAAGGTCTGGAGACTGGCTAGGAACTTAATGTGCTGCTTCTTGAGCCACTCCTTTCTTGCGTTGGCCGTGTGTTTTGGGTCATTGTTATGCTGGAATACCCATCCACCACCCATTTTCAATGCTCTGGCTGAGGGAAGGAGGTTCTCACCCAAGATCTGATGGTACATGGCCCCCGTCCATCGTCCCTTTGATGTGGTGAAGTTGTCCTGTCCCCTTAGCAGGAAAACACCCCCAAAGCATAATGTTTGCACCTCCATGTATGACAGTGGGGGATGGTGTTCTTGGGGTCATAGGCAGCATTCCTCCTCCTCCTCCAAACACGGCAAGTTGAGTTGATACCAAAGAGTTGGATTTTGGTCTCCTCTGATCACAACACTTTCCCCCAGTCCTCCTCTGAATCATTCAGATTCTCAGCAAACCAACAGTCCTGTACATGTTCTTTCTTGAGAAGGGGGAACCTGCAGGTGCTGCAGGATTTCAATCCTTCATGAAGTAGGGTGATACCGATTGTTTTCTTGGTGACTATGGTCCCAGCTGCCTTGAGATCATTGACCAGATTCTCCAGTGTAGTTCTGGGCTGATTCCTCACCGTTCTCATGATCATTGAACCTCCACGAGGTGAGACCTTCCATGGAGCCCCAGACCGAGGGAGGTTGACCGTTATTTTGTGTTTCTTCCATTTGCGAATAATCGCACCAACAGTTGTCACCCTCTCACCAAGCTGCTTGGCGATGGTCTTGTAGCCCATTCCAGCCTTGTGTAGGTCTACAGTCTTGTCCCGGACATCCTTGGACAGCTCTTTGGTCTTGGCCATGGTGGAGAGATTGGAATCTGATTGATTGCTTCTGTGGACAGGTGTCTTTTATACAGGTAACAAGCTGAGATTAGAGGCACTCCCTTTACGATTTTAGTAATTACCTTGGGGAGATGTAGACTAGAATACGGCAATCACCGAGCAGCAAATGAGATCACCTGTCATGTATTTTAGTTATCTTGAAAACCTGGCCTGTTAGTGGGTCCCAAGGACAGAAGTTGAGAACCACTGACCTACTCTTAAGCTCATTACACACACACATACATACAGTGAGGGGAAAAAAGTATTCGATCGGCTGCTTATTTTGTACCTTTAGGAGAGAGTGCTCCTAATCTCAGCTCATTACCTGTATAGAAGACACCTGGGAGCCAGCAATCTTGCTGATTGATAGGGGATAAAATATTTATTTCACTCATTAAAATGCAAATCAATTTATAACTTTTTTGAAATGTGTTTTTCTGGATATTTTTGTTGTTATTCCGTCTCTCACTGTTATAATAAACCGACCATTAAAATGATAGACCGATCGTCTCTATGTCAGTGGGGCAAACCTACAAAATCAGCAGCCGATCGAATACTTTTTTCCCCCTCACTGTATGAGGCAAGTGGTTAATATAAGTGTTCGATAAATAAAAACTCCTAAAAAAAAAAAAAAGGGAATTGATTATTAAAGGCATAAAATACAAATGGGGTAAAACCCTAAAAGGACCGTGCAATCGTCATTCAAAGTGCGGAAATTGGCCTGGGCAGCAAGGGAGTAAAAGTACCCGGTATTGAAGTGGTTAAATGTAACTGTTCTGGGAAACCATGAAAATCGAAGTTTTTAGGCAAGGCCATACACCGGGTCGAATTTTTCGAAATAATTTTCTTTAGAATTTCTAAGAATTTTCCTTTTCAAATTTCCCACCATTAGTGGGGCCGCAACAACAGCCGATTTTTGTGCGGCCATCGAACTTAAATAATCAGGCATGTTGGAATTTTTTTTTTTTTTATAAACTGACGATTTTCTAATCAATGATGGGAGAATCATGCGAAAAATTTAAGCGAAAAAGAAATGCGCAAGAAAAGAAAATTCCCGTAAAGAAAAGAAGATTCCCAGCCACGGAAATTCTTTCCTGTAGCAACATGAGGTGGAAATTGAAGTCTCGGTCGGTCGAATTTTTCAAAATCAATGGCGGCGCCATCAGATCACAAAACGCGCAAAATTACCGATCTTCAAAAAAGAAAATTCTTTTCGAAAATGTGACCCGTGTATGGGCCAGCCTTAAGCTCTGCTTTAACGGATAACATGTTGCTATGCTTGCTTCCACTAGGTGGCACTGTCCACATGACAAAAAAAAAATGCTGTAATCAGTGAGTGGGAAGAATCTATTTTCTTTTTTTGTTGTTTTTTTGGTTTTTTTTAATCCGATAACCACATGAAATGAACACTTTGGGCTTTATTTAACAAGGCAGAGCGAGGGGCAGTCACCATAGCAATCAACGTTCCACTTTACAATAGTGACTCAGGGGGGCAAAAAAAAAAAAAGAATGAAAGCTGGTTGCACTTTTTACTACTGTATTTATAAGATTTTATTATTTGTATTAATATAGTTGGCATTGACACTTTTTTCCACAGTACTTTACAGAAAATAGAGAAAAAAAAAAATCACACCAGTCCCCGTCCATGAAGAGCTTACGCTTTATTGCCCCTACTTACCGCAATTCCATAGAGTATGTTGTCTTTGATGTTTGCTTTTTGTGTTGCTTTTTGTGTTGTTTTTTTGTTTTGCTTTTTGTGTTGCTTTTTGTTTTGTTTTTTTGTTTTGCTGTTTGTGTTGCTTTTTGTGTTGCTTTTTGTTTTGTTTTTTTGTTTTGCTTTTTGTGTTGCTTTTTGTGTTGCTTTTTTGTTTTGCTTTTTGTGTTGCTTTTTGTGTTGCTTTTTTGTGTTGTTTTGAGGTCGTGTTCACAAATATGGGCTTGTAACCATATAAAGGCAACAATGTCACCCTCTATCCCCTTCCCTTATGTTATTAATGATAACTGGGGGGAGCTGTCATTTGACAAGTGGAGTCAATCAGGTTTTTTCTTTTGGACATCTTGATTGAAGTGGATCTATATCATGGGGGTACTGCGTACCCCTTATTTATTCACATGGGGGGGTCAGTGGTATCTGGGTTCCCCCTTATGGTAAAAAATAGATTGTAGACCCCCCACAACCACTGGGCCAGGGTTGTGGGGCAGAGGCCCTTTTCCTCATCAACATGGGGACACGGTACCCCCCTCCCCCCCCTTCACCCTTCCCTTACCCCATTACTTTAAAGAGGAACGACAGTCTGCTCACATAATGTGTAATAAAAACACCTTTTGCCATTCTGAAGGTTCCCTCCAACCACTTATTATTTTATATATATACAGTAGTACCTTGCATAATCGAGCATAATCCATTCCAAAAGAATGCTTGTAATCCAAAGCACTTGTTTATCAAAGCGCGTTTCCCCTATAGGAATCAATGGAAACTCAGATAATTTGTTCCAGTGTCACTGCTAGTGTATGCAGTACCGCGTGTGGCCAAAGGTGGGGGGGGCACCGGAGACCACTCAGAGACACTTGGTGACGCTTGGAGACGCTCGGAAACACTCGAAGACACTCGGAAATACTCGGAGATGCTAATGCCGCGTACACACGGCCGGAGTTTTCGGCATCAAAGGTCCGACAGCCTTTCCGACGGACTTGCGGATTATTATTATTATTATTATTATTATACGGGATTTATATAGCGCCAACAGTTTACAATATAAAAGGGAGACAATACAGTTATAATACAATAAAATACAAGAGTATTAAGAGGGCCCTGCTCAGAAGAGCTTGCAATCTAATAATGAACGGACTTGCCTACACACGATCACACCAAAGTCCGACGGATTCGTACGTGATGACTTACGACCAGACTAAAATAAGGAAGTTGATAGCCAGTAGCCAATAGCTGCCCGGTTTTCGTCCGTCGGACTAGCATACAGACGAGCGGACTTTTCGACCGGACTCGAGTCCGTCGGAAAGATTTGAAACAGGTTTCAAATTCAAAGTCCGTCTGGTTTTCGTCTGAAAAGGTCCGTCGGAAGTCCGATGGAGCCCACACACGGTCGGATTGTCCGGCGGACGAGATCGTTCGAAAAAGTCCGGTCATGTGTACACGGCATAAGAGACACTCAGAGAAACTCGGTGACGCTCGAAGACACTCGGAGATGCTCAGAGACGCTCGGATAAACTCGGTGATGCTCGGTGACGCTCGGAGATACTCGGAGATGCTCAGAGACGCTCAGAGAAACTCGGTGACGCTCTGAGACACTCGGAGATACTCGGAGATGCTCAGAGGCACTCAGAGACACTCGGTGATGCTCTGAGACACTTGGGAACGGAGTGTTTCCAAGTGAATCCGAGCGTCTCCAAGTGTCTCTGAGCGTCACCGGCACCCCCCCCACACCTCTGGCCACATACGATACTGCACACCCCAGAGGCTTGAATCCTGCTTGTCTTGCAAGACTCTCAGGATTTAAAAAAAAAAAAAAACACCTCGTATTGCCAAACTCTCGTAAACCACATTACTCGCAATCCGAGGTATTACTGTACTGTGATCCTGCACTTGCCCAATATGCTGCAGAAATCTCCCTCCGCTGAGTCCGACTGCAACCATTTTAACTGTGTGCAGCTGAAGCTGCTGCCTGTTCACTTCCTGGATTTATTCAGACACACAGGAGACACACCTCCAGCTCTGCAGCTCTCATTGGCCCTCTTATGACTCATCCCCCCTCCCTTCCTGGCAAACTCTCAGGAGAATGAGGGAGAGAGAGGGCCGTACATGATGTCATAAGCCTAGACTAATGACCAGACAAGAGACAGGAAGTGGGCTGTATAAGGGATTTACTGGCAGAAAAAAAAATGTTTTACTATCCAAAGTTAAAACAACAACAACAAGGGGCAGAAGATTTAATAGATGGAAAGATGAAAAAAGGACTGAAGTTCCGCTTTAAGCATTAGGAAAATCACTGCTCCCAGCCGAATGTAATTGTTTACATTTTGTATTTATTTTTGCTTTGATACAGTGGTAGAACTACCGGGGTTATGGCCGGGCCCTGGCATACCGCCTCCATGGGCGGGCGGGGGGGGGGGGGGAGAGGGGGGCGCTGCCGGACTGTAAGGCTCGGTTTACACTGCTGCGACCCCAAAGTCATGTAACTTTCCTGTTTTCCTTGTGACTTGCTTGTGATTTCCTTTGCGATTTCTTTGCGACTTGTGATATGACATTGCAGTCTATGGCACCCAAATTACCCATTGAAATAAATGTGTTTTGACGTGTCATGCAACTTTATGTGTCACAGGCTTATAAAGGCTCCCACAACGGGAGTAAAGGCGGGCCCTGGGATCAGGGGGAAGGGCCCCAGGACCGATGGAAAGGGCACATCCTGTGGGGCATCCTCAAACGGAAGGTGGAGGAGCGCAAGGTCTCTAACATCCACCAGCTCTGTGATGTCATCATGGAGGAGGGGAAGAGGACTCCAGTGACAACCTGTGAAGCTCTGGTGACCTCCATGCCCAAGAGGGTTAAGGCAGTGCTGGAAAATAATGGCGGCCACACAAAATATTGCGACTTTGGGCCCAATTTGGAGATTTTCACTTAGGGGTGTACTGACTTTTGTTGCCAGCGGTTTAGACATTAATGGCTGTGTGTTGAGTTATTTTGAGGGGACAGCAAATTTACACTGTTATACAAGCTGTACACTCACTACTTTACATTGTAGCCAAGTGTCATTTCTTCAGTGTTGTCACATGAAAAGATAGAAGAAAAGATTTACAGAAATGTGAGGGGTGTACTTACTTTTGCGACATACTGTAGTTGTATATAAAATGCACTTTTTTTTCTTTTAACCTTTAAACCTTTTATCCCATTTCTAAATTGCTGCATTTGTAAATTTCAAAAGCCGATATAAAGGAATAGTAGTGGTAAAGAAGCACTTGTGGGTTTAACTATATAGATTTTTTTTGTATAATGCGCCTTTTAAGGGGCGTGGCAGGGGGCGTGTCCTATGCCTACATACTTTTGCTAATGGGTGTCCCTCATTCCGATCTCAAAAAGTTGGGAGGTATGCCACTATGGAAGTTTGGGGGTCACTAAGGGAGCTGGTAGGCTGGTAGGCTGGTAGGGAGCTGTGGGAGATTAGATCTGCAGCTAGTTAGAGGCCTGGGCTTTGCAGGGGCATTATGGGAGACCGGAGTGCAGCAGGGGGGCGCTGTGGGAAGTTTGGGGCAAGGCGGGACTCTGTTGGAATTTAGGGACACTAAGGGGTGGCTGGAGGCTCTGCTCTAGGCCGAAGAACACTAGTGGAAGTTGGAGAGCACTGTAGGGGCTGAGGGCAACAGTGGTTCACTATGGAAATTTGGGGGGCACTAATGGAGCTGGTAGGCACTGTGGGAGGTTAGGAGATCTGTAGCTGGCATGAGGCCCAGTAGGAGGGAGGCCACAGCCCCACAGCAGGCTATGGCCTATTGCAGTGATGGCAAACCTTG
The DNA here is from genome assembly GCA_037952925.1 of Lithobates clamitans. Lineage (NCBI taxonomy): Eukaryota > Metazoa > Chordata > Amphibia > Anura > Ranidae > Lithobates > Lithobates clamitans. Next base: position 42,513 of record JBBGZY010002646.1, read on the forward strand.
GCACCCAGTGGTGTAGCGTGGGGGGTGCAGGGGGTGCCGTCCCCCCAATGGCACCCCAGATGTTTTGGAACTACATTTCCCATGATGCTCAACTACACTGCAGAGTGCATAAGCATCATGGGAAATGTAGTTCCAAAACATCTAGGGGTGCCACCGTGCCAAGGTTCGCCATCACTGGCCTAGTGGTTGAGAACTACTGGTCTAAAAGGTCCATGTTGAAACCTAAAAGTTCCTCCATTCTCCACTGATATCGTTCACTGTAATGACCTAAAGACACAAAGAACAACCATCAAGGAGAAAGTGGTTGGGGCCTGGGACACCCAAAAAGTGACAAAAATTCAACCCCTAGAGTCTGAGCTACCAACATTCAATAAAGGCTGTGGACCTCTAAGCCAAGACCAGCAAACTGTACTCTTCAACTGTTGAGCAGCTCCAGGAAGCTCAATAACTTATGGAGCATGTAGACAGGACTCTCCTGTATTGTCTACCGGCAGCAGACCGCACCCCGCCCTTCAGGACACCCCCTTTGCTGGTCGCCTCTTCCCCAGATGCTTCAGGGGGGCAGAATGGAAGGCAAAGACCTGTTGCAGTCTGGTCACTGATGGAGAGGAGACTGAGGTAATTCTCCCTCCTGTCTGCAGCAGACTGATGACATCATCTCGGCCTAGGCTAAGTCACTGAATGGAGGTTAAGGATGGCTTTTTAATGATAAAAGGCGGAGCTTTTTCTTTTTTTTTTTTTATTGTTGCTGTATGTAGCGAGATGTCAGAGTGTATCGAGGCGGACTTGTAAAGTTCCACTTTACGTCGTGAGGCGGAATGAGGATGAAAACCCGGGGAGAAGAATCTTCAAAAACAATCAGCGCTGGGAGTTCCCGGATTTTATTCCTGACGGGTCCACTTGAACCAAATGTCTTTCTGAGCAGCAGCGAAATGTCAAGGTCGCGGCACGGAATAAACAAAGCTCGCTGAGAGAACGCCAAGCAGCTTCACTGACATCAGCGATGTTTACAAATGCCATGACGGCTCTTCGTATTTATTTATTCCAGTTTATGGAAATGTACAAGGTGTAGCGGCATCAGGCAAGGTCAAGGAGTCCCGCTACTGCACCTGGCGGGAGGATGTGGGAAATCTTTGATGCATCGAACGTCTCTCGGGCTTCGTTTGTGAAGAGAAGCCATGGTGTATTTCTACAAGAGGGTTAGGAGTAAATGCTAGGAGTTAGGGTTGGGAGTAAGGGTTAGGATTTAGGAGGAGGGTTAGGAGTTAGAAGTTAGGGTAAAGAGTAAGGGTTAGGGGTTAGGAGTAAGGGTTAGGATTTAGGAGGAGGGTTAGGAGTTAGGGTTAGGAGTTGGAAATTTGGGTTAGGAGAAAGGATTAGGGTCAGGAGTTAGGGTAAGGAATAAGGATTAGGGTTAAGAGCAGGGGCTTTGCTAGGTCTACAAAAGATCTGGGGCTAGAGCCCCTAGCAGCGTATTAAAGAAAGTCATATGCTTGGGTGGGCATACGCATGTATATACAGTAATATACATGTGTGTGTGTGTGTGTGTGTGTATATATCCCCAGAGAGCCCCCCACTTGCATCAGGGTCCCCAAAGAGTCCCCCTTACATCGGGGTCCCCAGAGAGCCCCTCCTTACATCGGGGTCCCCAGAGAGCCTCTCCCTTGCATCAGGGTCCCCAGAGAGCCTCCCTCTTGCACCAGGGTCCCCAGAGAGCCTCTACCTTGCATCAGGGTCCCCAGAGTGCCCCCCACTTACATTAGGGTCCCCAGCGAGCCTCTCCCTTAAATCAGGGTCCCCAGAGAACCTCCCCCTTGCATCAGGGTCCTCGGAGAGCCTCCACTCTGCATCAGGGTCCCCAGAGAGCCCCCGACTTACATCAGGGTCCCCAGAGAGCCTCCCCTCATCTTGGAGACCCCTGCAAAGACTCTGGGCTATGGGCCCCAGATTCGGGGCTATAGCCCCAAAAGCCACCCCCTAGCGACGCCACTGGTTAAGAGTAAGGGCTAGAACTAACTGTTTGGGTAAAGTGTTGGGAGTTAGGGTTAGGAGTTAGTGTTAGGACTTAGGGTTAGAGTTAAGAGTAAGGGTTAGGGCTAGGAGTAAGGGTTAGGGTTATGTGTTATGCTGCGTACACACGAGCGGAATGTCCGACAGAAAAAGTCAGACGGAAGCTTTTCATCGTCTATTCCGATCGTGTGTGGGCCTCAACTGACTTTTTTTTTCGAAAATTCTGACGGACCTAGAAATGGAACATGTTCTAAATATTTCCGACGGAACCAAAACCGATCGTCTGTAGGCTGTTCCGTCGGACCAAAAACGACGCATGCTCTGAAGCAAGTACGAGATGGAAGCTATTGGCTACTGGGTATTGAACTTCCATTTTCTAGACCAGTCGTAGGTGTTGTACGTCACCGCGTTCTGGACGGTCGGACTTTGGTGTGACCGTGTGTAGGCAAGACCGCTTGAGCGGAATTCCGTCGGATTCCCGTCAGAGAAACCTTCGGAGTTTATTTCGAGTCGTGTGTACGTGGCACAAGGGTTAGGATTAAGGGTTAGGAATAAAAAGAAGGGTTAGGGTTAGAAGTTAGGTATAGGAGTAAGTGTTAGGGAAAGGGTTAGGAGTAAGAGTTAGGATTAGAATTAAGGGTTAGGAGTAGGGATGAGCTTTATGTTCGGGTCGAACATGAGTTCGACTCGAACATTGGCTGTTCGCCCGTTCGCTGAACAGCGAACAATTTGGGGTGTTCGCAGCAAATTCGAAAGCCGCGGAGCATCCTTTAAAAGTCTATGGGAGAAATCAAAAGTGCTCATTTTAAAGGTTAATATGCAAGTTATTGTCATAGAAAGTGTTTGGAGACCTGGGTCCTGCCCCAGGGGACATGGATCAATGCAAAAAAAAAGTTTTAAAAACGATTTTAATAATGCTTAAAGTGAAACAGTAAAAGTGAAATATTCCTTTAAATTTCGTAGCTGGGGGGTGTCTATAGTATGCCTGTAAAGTGGCACGTGTTTCCCGTGTTTAGAACAGTCCCTGCACAAAATGACATTTCTAAGGGAAAAAAAGTCATTTAAAACTACTCGCGGCTATAATGAATTGTCGTGTCTCGGCAATACAGATAAAAGTCATTGAAAAAAACAGCATGGGGTTCCCCCACAGTCCATTACCAGGCCCTTTGGGTCTGGTATGAATATTAAGGGGAACCCCACGCCAAAATTTAAAAAAAATGGCGTGGGGGTCCCCCTCAAAATCATACAAAGGGTCTGGTGTTGATTTTAAGGGGAACCCCGCACCAAAATTTTTTTAAAAATGGCGTGGGGATCCCCCCAAAAATCCATACAAGACCCTTATCCGAGCACGCAACCTGGCAGGCCGCAGGAAAAGAGGGGGAGATGAGAGAGCCCCCCCCCCTCCTGAACCGTACCAGTCCACATGCCCTCAACATGACATTTGGCCTGGTGCGGTTCAGGAAGGGGGGCGCTCTCTCATCCCCCCCTCTTTTCCTGCGGCGTGCCAGGTTGTGTGCTCGGATAAGGGTCTGGTATGGATTTTGAGGGAGACCCCCACGCCATTTTTTTTTTTACTTTGGCGCGGGGTTCCCCTTAATATTCATACCAGACCCAAAGGGCCTGGTAATGGACTGAGGGGGAATCCCATGCGTTTTTTTTCATTGACTTTTATGTGTATTGCCGAGACCGACAATTCATTAATTGCCGCTAAGTAGTTTTAAATGACTTTTTTTTCCTTTAGAAATGTAATTTTGCTCTTGGACTGTTGTAAACACAGGAAACATGCGCCACTTTACAGGCATACTATAGACACCCCCCAGCTACGAAATTTAAAGGAATATTTCACTTTTATTGCTTCACTTTAAGCATCATTAAAATCACTGCTCCCGAAAAACTGACTGTTTTTAAATTTTTTTTTGCATTGATCGATGACCCCTGGGGCAGGACCCGGGTCCCCAAACACTTTTTATGACAATAACTTGCATATAAGCCTTTAAAATTAGCACTTTTGATTTTCATGTTCGTGTCCCATAGACTTTAACGGTGTTTGCGTGTTTGAACACATTTTTTGCCTGTTCACAAGTTCTGCTGCGAACCAAACCGGGGGGGGGGGGGGGGGGGGGGTGTTCGGCTCATCCCTAGTTAGGAGCTATGGTTCAGAGTAAGGGTTAGGAGTAAGGGTTAGGAATTTAGGGTTAGGAGTTAGTTATTAACTGAACAATTGACTGCAAGTAAATTTTGAGTCCATATTTTCACAGTTATAATTCATATCCAAATTTGTAGACTGTGCTGGGTTGAAAGAGTTCAGGAGGAGCCGCTGTACTAACAATCCGACGTTAGTACAGCGATCTCCCCTGCCGTGCTTTTGTGTTCTGACAGAACACTCCAGTCAGCGCTCTCATCTATTGGCTGAGATCGCTGATTGGGAGCCAATCAGAAGACCTTTTTTGGTCATGCCCCATCGACAGAACCCGGCCTGGCTGCAGTACACACGGGCCGAATGTTGGCCACTTTCTATTGAACCAGCCGATGCCGCCCGACATTCGGCCCGGGTGTACGGGGCTTTACAAATCTGAACCTATTGCTCTTCATTATACAGTAACAGAGGTGATGACCATCTCTTCCTCCGGGTGGCGCTCCTGTGGATAAGTCCGATCACAGGGAAGCTGTAGACTTCTCAAAATCCTACAAGAGATATGTGAACTTGTTCTGCTTGATGCCAATGATCCCATCAGTGCGTGTCAAAGAAATTCTCCACTTTCAAAAGGAAAAAGCTAAAACCTGACCGCACGCTTCCCTGCTGATGATTAGCGGCGGTCTCTCAGTTCAGGACCCCCCACTGTAGATAAGCCATTTTAACAGCACTGCCATGCAGCTCCGAGGTCGCTCCTGCTTGGGAAGGGTCTGGACTGTGTATGGTGACTCGGAGACCCGCTGGATAGCAATGGTTTGTATACAAGTAGCAGGCACTTGCTTTTTGCCAGATTGCCTTTAGGGATCATTTACACTCACTGCGACTTTACCACACATTAAAGCGCCAACATGCTTTTTTTTGTGTGTTTTTGATGCTTCGGTGATATTTTAGTGCCCCTACAGTGCCATCAGTGCCACTACAGTGCTCATCAGTGCCCTATGGTGCTCATAAGTGCCCCATGGTGCCACTACAGTGCCCATCAGTGCCCTACGGTGCTCATAAGTGCCCCATGGTGCCACTACAGTGCCCATCAGTGCCCTATGGTGCTCATAAGTGCCCCATGGTGCCACTACAGTGCTCGTCAGTGCCCTATGGTGCTCATCAGTGCCTGTTTGGCTTTTGCCAGCAGCGGGAGCCACTGGCTCACACTACTGTCAATCACAGCCAGTGAGCCAATCAGAAGACGGAAGGAGTGGAGTCGAGCCATGGACACACAGAGCCGTGGCTTGGGAGCGCGCCTGCTTTGGTTCCCCCCATAACAAGCTGCTTGCCGTGGGGGCACCCAGAAAGAGGGTAGGGCCAGGGATACCAGCGAGGGACCCAAGAAGAGGAGGATCCAAGCTGCCCTGTGGAAAACCACTACACAGAGCAGGTAAGTATAACCTGTTTATTGTTTAGAAAAAAAAAATCAAAAAACAAGACCTCAATATCGCTTCATGGTTAGCTGTCGGTAGTGTATCAGAGAGTGCTTCATATATTCAAATTGACATAAATAATATGAATATATGAAGCACTCTCTGATACTGGGGTAATAGGAGTTTAACCCTTAGTTTTCACTTTCTTTCTGGTTCTTCACATACACGGTAATTGGTCGAGTTCTGACCATATTTAGGCACATCAAGGGGATAGCCCCTACAAGCACTTACGCTAATGAACATAGGTTGCAATTTATCCACCATTAAATATTTTATTGTACAATAGGGCAGCGCCACTTTTTTTCCAAGGCCACCTTTCATATCTATTCAATTAGACCCCTTTGGGGAACTAATTAGGGAGAGGCTGCAGCTCGTATATTGTCCGAAGTGCGGATTTATCTATCTATTTACATCAGTGGGAAGATCGCTCCTTACATTGGTGATCAGTGAGAAGAATGTTCCTCACATTGGTGATCAGTGAGAAGAATGTCCCTTACATTGGTGATCAGTGGGAAGAATGTTCCTTACATTGGTGATCAGTGAGAAGAATGTCCCTTACATTGGTGATCAGTGGGAAGAATGTTCCTTACATTGGTGATCAGTGGGAAGAATGTTCCTTACATTGGTGATCAGTGGGAAGAATGTTCCTTACATTGGTGATCAGTGAGAAGAATGTCCCTTACATTGGTGATCAGTGGGAAGAATGTTCCTTACATCGGTGATCAGTGAGAAGAATGTTCCTTATATTGGTGATCAGTGGGAAGAATGCCCCTTACATTGGTGATCAGTGAGAAGAATGTTCCTTACATTGGTGGTCAGTGGGAAGAATGTTCCTTACATTGGTGATCAGTGAGAAGAATGTTCCTTACATTGGTGATCAGTGAGAAAAATGTTCCTTACATCGGTGATCAGTGAGAAGAATGTTCCTTACATTGGTGATCAGTGAGAAGAATGTTCCTTACATTGGTGATCAGTGGGAAGAATGTTCCTTACATTGGTGATCAGTGAGAAGAATGTTCCTTACATTGGTGATCAGTGAGAAGAATGTTCCTCACATTGGTGATCAGTGAGAAAAATGTTCCTTACATTGGTGATCAGTGAGAAGAATGCTCCTTACATTGGTGATCAGTGAGAAGAATGTTCCTTACATTGGTGATCAGTGAGAAGAATGTTCCTTACATTGGTGATCAGTGAGAAGAATGTTCCTTACATTGGTGATCAGTGAGAAGAATGTTCCTTACATTGGTGATCAGTGGGAAGAATGTTCCTCACATTGGTGATCAGTGAGAAGAATGTTCCTTACATTGGTGATCAGTGGGAAGAATGCTCCTTACATTGGTGATCAGTGAGAAGAATGTTCCTTACATTGGTGATCAGTGAGAAGAATGTTCCTCACATTGGTGATCAGTGAGAAGAATGTTCCTTACATTGGTGATCAGTGAGAAGAATGATCCTTACATTGGTGATCAGTGGGAAGAATGTTCCTTACATTGGTGGTCAGTGAGAAGAATGTTCCTCACATTGGTGATCAGTGAGAAAAATGATCCTTACATTGGTGGTCAGTGAGAAGAATGTCCCTTACATTCGTGATCAGTGAGAAGAATGCTCCTTACATTGGTGATCAGTGGGAAGAATGTTCCTTACATTGGTGATCAGTGAGAAGATTGTTCCTTACATTGGTGATCAGTGAGAAGAATGCTCCTTACATTGGTGATCAGTGAGAAGAATGATCCTTACATTGGTGATCAGTGAGAAGAATGATCCTTACATTGGTGATCAGTGAGAAGAATGTTCCTTACATTGGTGATCAGTGAGAAGAATGTTCCTCACATTGGTGATCAGTGAGAAAAATGATCCTTACATTGGTGATCAGTGAGAAGAATGTTCCTTACATTGGTGATCAGTGAGAAGAATGTTCCTCACATTGGAGATCAGTGAGAAGAATGCTCCTTACATTGGTGGTCAGTGAGAAGAATGTCCCTTACATTGGTGATCAGTGAGAAGAATGTTCCTTACATTCGTGATCAGTGAGAAGAATGTTCCTTACATTGGTGATCAGTGAGAAGAATGTTCCTTACATTGGTGATCAGTGAGAAGAATGTTCCTTACATTGGTGATCAGTGAGAAGAATGTTCCTTACATTGGTGATCAGTGGGAAGAATGTTCCTTACATTGGTGATCAGTGAGAAGAATGTTCCTTACATTGGTGGTCAGTGAGAAGAATGCTCCTTACATTGGTGATCAGTGAGAAGAATGTTCCTTACATTGGTGATCAGTGAGAAGAATGTTCCTTACATTGGTGATCAGTGAGAAGAATGTTCCTTACATTGGTGATCAGTGGGAAGAATGTTCCTTACATTGGTGGTCAGTGAGAAGAATGTTCCTTACATTGGTGGTCAGTGAGAAGAATGTGTGGTGATTGGGAAGAATTCCCCTCTTACAGATAGATAAAAAGATCAATGGTGTCAATGGAAAACTACCTGAGAGGCAAAACCTGCCCATTGCCTAAGGAAACTCAAGCAACCCTCAGGGAAAACCTAGTATTCCATGGAACCTTGGTCGAGAAACCTTGGTCTAGATCAGGGATATGCAATTAACGGACCTCCAGCTGTTGCAAAAGTACAAGTCCCATCATGCCTCTGCCTCTGGGTGTCATGCTTGTGGCTGTCAGGGTCTTGCTATGCCTCATGGGACTTGTAGTTCTGCAACAACTGGAGGTCCGCTAATTACATATCCCTGGTCTAGATGAAGCTAGTAATCACTGTATACACACTGCTACTACACCACTACTACAGTGATCCCCACTAGCTTCCAGGTCTGTGCCAAAGGGCTAATCTGCTGCATTGTGAACACAGGAGGTTGCCCTCTCGGCATAGGCACCATTCAGGGAACACTTTGCATTTTTTAAATGGATGCAAAGTGTTCTCCGATTGGACGAGGTGGAGTTCATGACATTAGTGTGCCACCTCTCCATCTCATCCAGAAAATGGTTCCAATGGATGCACCATAAGTAGATTTTTCCCTCATGGAAGCAGATCCATGATTGAAGTCTAGTATGGTTGGATGCTTATCTGGTCCCAGACTGAGTTCAAATAAGTGCCTGGTACAAAAGGTCACCTCACTTAAAGGGCTTCTTCTGAAAACATTTAATGGTTAAAAACAGCAAATACTCCAGCGCATTTCGAGAACAAAAGTCCCCTGCCTCCCCTCAGGGGTTGAGCCACCTTTAATGCCTCCAGGAAACGCTAACCTTCATCAAACCTTAACATGAGTTCCTTAGTGCATTCTGTCATGATTTTGTTACCATCGACTGCTCAAGCCCTGAAGAAGGGGGAGGCTTTCTTTCCTCAAAACGCATTGATCTTAACCAGGGGTATCCAAACTTTCTAAACAAAGGGCCAGTTTACTTCCCTTTAGACATGGCAGGGGGGCAGACTGTGGCCATTGAGAGTAGAAAATGCCCCAGTGTCAATGTATGTTGTAAATAGTGCCATAGACTTGGTGGTCAGTGGGAGTAAAAAAAATTCATAGCGCCTGGGGTAAGTAGGAGGAATAGTGCCCCATCATTGGTATCACTGGGAGGAATAGTGCCCCATCATTGTTATCAGTGGGAGGAATAGTGCCCCATCATTGGTATCAGTGGGAGGAATAGTGTCCCATCATTGGTATCATTGGGAGGAATAGTGTCCCATCATTGGTGTCAGTGGGGGGAATAGTGTCCCATCATTGGTATCAGTGGGAGGAATAGTGTCCCATCATTGGTATCACTGGGAGGAATAGTGCCCCATCATTGTTATCAGTGGGAGGAATAGTGCCCCATCATTGGTATCACTGGGAGGAATAGTGCCCCATCATTGGTGTCAGTGGGAGGAATAGTGCCCCATCATTGGTGTCAGTGGGAGGAATAGTGTCCCATCATTGGTATCAGTGGGAGCAATAGTGTCCCATCATTGGTATCAGTGGGGGGAATAGTGCCCCATCATTGGTGTCAGTGGGAGGGATAGTGTCCCATCATTGATATCAATGGGAGGAATAGTGTCCCATCATTGGTATCAGTGAGAGGAATAGTGCCCCATCATTGGTATCAGTGAGAGGAATAGTGCCCCATCATTGGTATCAGTGAGAGGAATAGTGCCCCATCATTGGTATCAGTGGGAGGAATAGTGTCCCATCATTGGTATCAGTGGGAGGAATAGTGTCCCATCATTGGTATCAGTGGAAGGAATAGTGCCCCATCATTGGTGTCAGTGGGAGGAATAGTGTCCCATCATTGGTGTCAGTGGGAGGAATAGTGTCCCATCATTGGTATCAGTGGGAGGAATAGTGTCCCATCATTGGTATCAGTGGGAGGAATAGTGCCCCATCATTGTTATCAGTGGGAGGAATAGTGCCCCATCATTGGTATCACTGGGAGGAATAGTGCCCCATCATTGGTATCACTGGGAGGAATAGTGCCCCATCATTGGTGTCAGTGGGAGGAATAGTGTCCCATCATTGGTATCAGTGGGAGGAATAGTGCCCCATCATTGGTATCACTGGGAGGAGTAGTGCCTCATCATTGGTATCAGTGGGAGGAATAGTGTCCCATCATTGGTATCACTGGGAGGAATAGTGTCCCATCATTGGTATCAGTGGGAGGAATAGTGTCCCATCATTGGTATCAGTGGAAGGAATAGTGCCCCATCATTGGTGTCAGTGGGAGGAATAGTGTCCCATCATTGGTATCAGTGGCAGGAATAGTGCCCCATCATTGGTATCAGTGGGAGGAATAGTGTCCCATCATTGGTATCAGTGGGAGGAATAGTGTCCCATCATTGGTATCAGTGGGAGGAATAGTGTCCCATCATTGGTATCAGTGGGAGGAATAGTGTCCCATCATTGGTATCAGTGGGAGGAATAGTGTCCCATCATTTTATTTATCTTCCAGAGAGATTCCCTCTAAGCTGCCGGTGTGATGAGCTGTCATTATTGGGGTATTATTGGAAGCGAGTGTTATTAACGGCTGGGAATCAGACTGAGAGGGAGTAAAAAAAATGAATAAAATAAAAAAGTTCTGTTTTATCCACATTAAGCTGAAGAAAGTGAGGGGGACATGAAAGATGAGGCGGCGGGAACACGATCTCCGGGAGATAATAAGGACGAGAGATTGGGAGCTGGGAGATAAGCTGCAGGTTCATCTGCATACAAGTGATAGCGCATGGATATTAAAAAAAAACAAAAAAACAACAAAGTAATAATTATAAGACGTACAATTAAAATAAAAAACTGCAGCGTAGCGTTTTGTAGGTAATCTCAACCGCCACCTTTTTATATCGCAGGTGAAGAGTAAACAGGACGCAGGAATAGGTGTAGAGAATGATGTACTGCGTGTGTCGGCGCCCCTCGCTGGCTCTTATTATGCCTCTGTTTAATTATTTAGAATTCCTCGTACTCCTTTCTGCTTATCCTTTGCTCCTTTGGATTGGTTGTCACATCTCGTGCCTCTATACAAATTGCTCCATCAGTCACCAAGGCTTTATTATAGATTGCTTGCCTCTCAGCATCACTGATAATTGATAAACTGCAAATGACTGGGGGGAAGGGGAAGGGGAGGGGGGGTTGCATCTTTCTAGATGCCCATTGGACAGAATGATAACCAATTCAGTCAATCACTTGACAGCTTGTTGCCCCAGGCACATTGAAGTGGTAGTAGTGCGTAGGCACTTGCAGGTATTCTTCCTTCCTGTAGGTGGCACTGTGCCGATGCGACAGGAGATGGGGAGTCTGTAAGGCCCCCCCCCCCCCGTTCACACCTAGGCTTAGCAGAAATGAACGTTTCTGCAACCACCTGAAAAAAACGCATGTGCAGCGCCATTATTTCTTAGGTAGCAGCCGCACCTTTTCCTTTCGTTGGTGCGTATTTGGAGCGGAGGAAGGCCTATTTAAACGAATAGTGCTTCTCCAAAAACACTCTAAAAAAAACGAGCAAACAAAAACGTGACGTGGTAGCTTCGCTCAAGTGTGAACGGGGTCTTAATGGGGTGAAGCTTGTAGTGCTGCTCTAAGCAAGAGGAAAAAGGTTCAGTCCCCCTGGTCCTCAGAGGTAGGGATGCCAGCATTAGACCTCACTCATCCAGCGGCAGGCATGTACTGGCCATCGGAACTACCGGGAGTTTCCCGGTGGGCCGATTGGCTCAGTGGGCCGGTTTCAGTGACAGTGGACCGCCGCCTCCCTCCTCTCCCTTGCTAGTTATACAGCACGTCTGAATACAGACATGATGCTCAGGAGTCGACACTGAGAAGCTCATCATACGATCCAGAAGATGGGCGGCCACACACAGCTGTAATATAACCTTCCTCGACACTCGTTCTCCTGCTCTTTCCTTCCCCCGCTCTCCATCCTGTCTGCTGCCACGGAGAATCTAGATGGAGAGATTGGAAAGAGAGGAGCATATGGGGGACCAGAGCAGCATGAGGGGGGGAGAGGAGCATGCGGGGGACCAGAGGAGCACGTGGGGGCCAGCAAAAAAATATGGGGGGGACCAGAGCAGCATGGGGGGGACCAGAGGAGCATGGGGGGACCAGTGGAGCACATGGGGGACCAGAGCAGCACGGGGGGGAATAGAGGAGTGCGTGGGGGACCAGAGGAGCATGTGGAGCACATGGGGGACCAGAGCAGCATGGGGGGGACCAGAGGAGCATGGGGGGAATAGAGTAGCACACGGGGGACCAGAGGAGCAAATGGGGGACCAGTGGAGCATGCAGGGGACCAGTGGAGCATGCAGGGGACCAGTGGAGCATGCGGGGGACCAGAGCAGCATGGAGGGGACCAGAGGAGCATGCGGGGGACCAGAGGAGCATGAGAGGGACCAGAGGAGCATGAGGGGGACCAGCAGAGCACATGGGGGACCACAGCAGCATGGGGGGGACCAGAAGAGCAAGGGGGGGACCAGAAGGAGCATGGGGGGAGGGAACAGACAGCTGACCTAACAGCTATGGCCTGGGAGTTTCTCACTTTCCTGTCTAATCTTGTCCAATTAGGGGGGAGCGCCAAACTGATTCTTTGCCCCGGGTGAAATAATGTCTAGCTTCCCCGCTGGTACTGCCTATAAGAGAAATAATGTAGAATGGCTAATGGCTAATGGCTAGTGGGAGGAGGGGGGGGCTTGGGTGGCAAGCCAGGGGGGCGGGTTTGTCCGGCCAGCATGGGAGAGACCTGTCAAAGTGGGCCAGTCTGGATGAAGTCCAAGGCCAAATTTTTGTCCCAGTCCAGCCCTGTCCAGCGGTGAGAGAATTTATATACATGGGAACCTGACTGGACTGTAAGTATGGAGGCCTAAGAGCCTCAGCCAGTGCTGCTCTACAAACCATGCCTGCTGATGCATTTTGCCCCGCCCAAGCGGGGCTTAGTCATAGAGGTCTATGGAGGTTTGTGGAGCAGCTGAGGCTGTTTAACATCCATACTTACATTCCGGTCTGGTTAGGAGTGCGGCATTCCCCATGTACCGTATATAGGGGAATTAGTCCTCTCTGGGAAAGTCATCTGATTGATGCCAAATTCCTATGAGGGTTCAGGAGGCCATCTTAACAAGGGAGCCTTTAAATAGAGGACCCCACGTCATTTGGGCATGCTTTAAGCAAGTAGTAGAGTAGGGTGAGGGACCTGCTGGTTAGGTGCAGTTCTTAGCACAGGGTGAAGTTCCTGGTGAGTAGGTGTAGCGTCTTGGGGTATAGTCTGGGAGCTCCTCGCCAAATTCCTTGTCAGGAGTAGCTACTGTAGTTAATTACTAGGGATCCATTGACTTCTCCCTAAGTTTGGCTTGGTTGTACTTTCCTCTTCTACCACCAGGTGGCCGGGCACTTGGAGGTATTAGATTGAGAAGGACAACTCAAGGTCTGGTTATAAAAATTATAAAATATCTCATATGTGTGCAGTGTTGCATGACGGAGTAATTGGCATTCAAAGTGTGAGAGCGCTGAAAGCTGAAAATTGGCCTGGGCAGGAAGGGGGTGAAAGTGGTCGGCATTGAAGGGGTTAACCACTTCCGGACCGCCGCACGCTTTGAAGAGGAATATTGTTGTTAGGGCAGCAGCTAGCTGCCATAACCCTGGTTTCCCATAATAGTGGTCTCTGCGGCGGATTCGCCGCGAGAACACCTTTATCGGCGGCGGGAGAGGGGGCCCCCCCTCCTGCCGCTCTCCGGTGCCTTCCGACGCTTACCGGAGCCATCGTAGGCAATCAGATGCTTCTCCTTGCTGGGTATGGAGATGAATGAGGGGAAGATGGCCCCCACCCATCTCCATACCATTGCAGGGTGGAAGCGACATCAAAACCTCACTTCCGCCCATAGCTCTTAAAGGGCCATTTTTTTGGGGGGGGGGGGATTTTATCAATTGACAACTTTTATTTATTATTTTATTGCATTTTAGTGTAAATATGAGATCTGAGGTATTTTTGACCCCCCAGATCTCGTATTTAAGAGGACCTGTCATGCTTTTTTTCTATTACAAGGGATGTTTACATTCCTTGTAATAGAAATAAAAGTGATACAATTTTTTTTTTTAAAAGAACAGTGTAAAAATACAAAAAAAGGTAAAATAAATAAGAAAAAAAAAAATTTTAGGACGCACCCCGTCCTGCCGCCCAGCTCGCATGCAGAAGCGAACGCATACGCGAGTACCGTCCGCATATGAAAATGGTGTTCAAACCACACACGTGAGGTATCGCCGCGATCGTTAGAGCGAGAACAATAATTCTAGCCCTAGACCTCCTCTGTAACTCAAAACATGCAACCTGTAGAATTTTTTTTAAACGTCGCCTATGGGGATTTTTAAGGGTAAAAGTTTGTCGCCATTCCACGAGCGCAGCGCAATTTTGAAGCGTGACATGTTGGGTATCAATTTAATAATATACAAAGTGTGAGGTATCGCCGCGATTGTTAGAGCGAGAGCAATAATTCTAGCTCTAGACCTCCTCTGTAACTCAAAACATGCAACCTGTAGAACATTTTTAAACGTCGCCTATGGAGATTTTTAAGGGTAAAAGTTTGTCGCCATTCCACGAGCGGGGCGCAATTTTGAAGCGTGACATGTTGGGTATCAATTTACTCGGCGTAACATTATCTTTCACGATATAAAAAAAAAAAATTAGGCTAACTTTACTGTTTTATTTTTTAATTCAAAAAAGTGTATTTAAAAAAAAAAAACTGCGCTTGTAAGACCGCTGCGCAAACACGGTGTGACAGAAAGTATTGCAACGACCGCCATTTTATTCTCTAGGGTGTTAGAAAAAAAAATGTTTAATGTTTGGGGGTTTCTAAGTAATTTTCTAGCAAAAAAAAAAAAAAATTTTTTAACTTGTAAACGCCAAATCTCAGAAAGCGGCTCGGCCCTTAAGTGATTAAATAAACGTCAGAAGTTATCCAACAGACGCTCGGCGTGCAATCCAGCTTATGATGACTCCAATGTTTCCTATGGCACGTAATTCATTTTTTTTATTTTAAAACGCGTTAATATATTCCCCCCGGCGTGAGACTGTATCGATTGTACGCGAAAAGGATTTGCGATCAGCGAATGGATGTCTAGATGCTGTTTGGTATGAAGGATCTCACCGGCCTCCACCGATTAGCTTGTGGGCAGGTTATCAACAAGGCAGCTGGGAGCCGTTCTGTGGTGTAATTATACAAGCGTTCTTCCATAAGATAAATCAAATATCTCGCGTTCCCGGCTGCCAATATGGAACCCGGGCCGGCGCTTCCCACAATGAGCCGCCAGCAGCAGCATATGCTTTCCTCCTAATTAGCGATAGCAAAATGTTCTGACATATATGTTGTTGCATTTAGCGAAGGTGTTGCCGTAATCATGTCACAATCGTTGGGCCTCGCGCGTTACAATGTATCTAAACCTAAAAAAACAAAAAATGGAATACATTGCTGCCTACCAGTCCTTGGATGAGACGACTGCGTTTGTTTTTTTTTGTTTGTTTTTTTGGGGCCTGTATATTGTTTTATTTATATAGTTTTGGGCTTGTATATTGTTTTGTTTATATAGTTTTTACTTTTTTCTATCCAAAACTAAATAAAATTAAAAAAAAAAATTGTATCCATAATTGGGCTTTTACCACTTCAATACCGGACACTTTTTAGGCTCTATTCACACTTTGGACATCAAAGTCAACATGACAAGTCATTCCCCACGTTTTCCAATGATAACCATTCATATACACCATATTGTCAAGAGGTGGTCCAACAAAATACAGTAAAACCTTGGTTTGAGAGCGTTTTGCAAGACACGCTACATTTTTTGACCACTCGCAGACCGCTGCGCGCCGATATACGCCGGCAAATGGGCGTACCTGTACGTCCCCTTTAATTGGTGGGGTTAGCGGGCGCACACGCGCCGCCGCACCCGCGCGCCCGCGGCGTAAAGCGCGACCGTGCCCGCGGGAGCCGCGGACTCGATGCCCGTAGGTCTAACAGCTATCGTGTCACGGAGCAGCAGAACGGGGGGAGTGCCTATGTAAACAAGGCATTTCCCCGTTCTGCCTTGTGACATAACAGAGATCTACTGCTCCCTGTCATCAGTGATCTCTGCCATGTGAGTTGTAGCCCATCCCCCCCACAGTTATACCTCGTACACACGGTCGTATTTTCCGATGGAAAATGTGTGATAGGACCTTGTTGTCGGAAATTCCGACCGTGTGTGGGCTCCATCACACATTTTCCATCGGATTTTCCGACACACAAAGTTTGAGAGCAGGAGATAAAATTTTCCGACAACAAAATCCGTTGTCGGAAATTCCGATCGTGTGTACACAAATCCGACGCACAAAGCGCCACGCATGCTCAGAATAAATAAAGAGATGAAAGCCATTGGCCACTGCCCCGTTTATAGTCCCGACGTACGTGTTTTACGTCACCGCGTTCAGAACGTTCGGATTTTCCGACAACTTTGTGTGACCGTGTGTATGCAAGACAAGTTTGAGCCAACATCCGTCGGAAAAAATCCTAGGATTTTGTTGTCGGAATGTCCGAACAAAGTCCGACCGTGTGTACGGGGCATTAGAATCACTCTCTAGGACACACTTAACCCCTTGATCGCCCCCCTTGTGTTTAACCCCTTCCCTGCAAGTGTCATTTACACAGTAATCAGTGCATTTTTATAGCACTGATCGCTGTATAAATGACAATAGTCCCAAAATAGTGTGAAAATTGTCCGATCTGTCCGCCATAATGTCGCAAGTCGCGATTTTTATCGTGACTGCGACATTATGGCGGACACATCGGACAATTTTCACACTATTTTGGGACTATTGTCATTTATACAGCGATCAGTGCTATAAAAATCGATCGCCGCCATTACTAATAATAATAAAAAAAATAATAATAAAAACGCCATAAATCTATCCCCTATTTTGTAGATGCTATAACTTTTTGCGCAAACCAATCAATAAACGCTTATTGCGATTTTTTTTTTTTTTTTAACAAAAATATGTAGAAGAATACGTATCAGCCTAAACTGAGGGAAAAAAATGTTTTTTTTTTATACATTTTTGGTGGATTTTTATTATAGCAAAAAGTAAAAAATGTTGTTTTTGTTTCAAAATTGTCGCTCTTTTTTTGTTTATAGCGCAAAAAATAAAAATCACAGAGGTGATCAAATACCACCAAAAGAAAGCTCTATTTGTGGGAAAAAAAGGACGTCAATTTTATTTGGGTGCAACATCGCACGACCGCGCAATTGTCAGTTAAAGCGACGCAGTGCCGAATCGCAAAAAGTGCTCTGGTCAGGAAGGGGGTAAAATCTTCCGGGGGGCTGCAGCGGTTAAAGAGGAACTGCAGTCTGCTCACATAATTTGTAAAAAAAAATCTTTGCCATTCTGAAGCTTCCCTCCAACCACTTTGCATATTATTTTATTATATACTGCGATTCTGTACTTGCCAAATATGCTGCAGAAATCTCCGTCCACTGAGTCTGGCTGCAGCCATTTTAACTGTGGGCAGCTGAAGCTGCTGCCTGTTCACTTCCTGGATTTACACAGACACACAGAGGCACACCTCCAGCTCTGCAGCTCTCATTGGCCCTCTTATGACTCACCCCCTCTCTTTCTGGCAAACTCTCACGAGGGTGATAGAGAGAGAGCTGTGCATGATGTCATGAGCCTAGGCTAATGACCAGACAGGAGACAGGAAGTGGGATGTATAAGGCATTTACTGGCAGAAAAAAAAAATGTTTTACTATCCAAAGTTAAAACAACGACAAGAGCAGAAGATTTAATCGATGGAAAGATGAAAAATTTACTGAAGTTCCACTTTAATAACTTTTGACTTGATATACAAGCGATGTCTTGATATACAAGTAGCGTCACAACTGAGTATAGAAGAGAAGAGAGGAGCCTCTAAGTGTAGCAATATAGTTACATTTAATGAAGGTACAACATATTGCTACACTTAGAGGCTCCTCTCTTCTCTTTTATACTCTGGAGCTCCTCCTGGATTTTCCTTCTAATCCCCTTGTGGAGGCTTCCATTTGTGGATGGACATGTTATGGTTACACAACCAATCACATCGCTATAATCTTTTTATATGGGCTATAAACTAAAGGACCTATGAATATAGTATTTTTTTTAATTATAAAAATATTTTATTGATGTCATTAAAAACATTTCATTAAAAAAATCCCTCAAGTTCAAATCCTATATTTGTACAGACACTACCGCTCTACATGTTTCGCTTCGAGTGAGCTTCTTCAGGAGTTCTAGAGTGCTGTATGAAATGATTACTAAAAAAGTAAAGCAACAAAGTTGGGATCAATTACTACAAGAATTCATAATTTGATAATTAATCAGTGGAGGTGCACAAAATATGCACACGTATAATTATAATTATTTACTGTACTGATCCTTTTTCCAACTCAGTGATTCTGATTTGATTTTTTCTTTTTTTTTGTTGGTGTTCTATCTTTCACTTGGATGTTATAATTTGCAGAGTAAATACAGCTGGATAAAACAAAAACCGTGTCTGTTTTCATTTCAGGCAAAATATAATTATCTTAAATGGGGGTGATTCTTTTCTATACCTACTATATTCACACTATATTACCAAAAGTATTGGGACGCCTGCCTTTACACGCACATGAACTTTAATGGCATCCCAGTCTTAGTCTGTAGGGTTCAATATTCCACAAGGTTTAGGTGGGTGTCTATGGGAATGTCTGACCGTTCTTGCAGAAGAGCATTTGTGAGGTCAGGCATTGATGTTGGACGAGAAGGCCTGGCTCGCAGTCTCCGCTCTAATTCATCCTAAATGTGTTCTATCGGGTTGAGGTCAGGACTCTGTGCAGGCCAGTCAAGTTCCTCCACCCCAGACTCGCTCATCCGTGTCTTTATGGACCTTGCTTTGTGCACTGGTGCGCAGTCATGTTGGAACAGGAAGGGGCCATCCCCAAACTGTTCCCACAAAGTTGGGAGCATGAAATTGTCCAAAATGTCTTAAGAGTTCCTTTCACTGGAACTAAGGAGCCAAACCCAACCCCTGAAAGACAACCCCCACACCAAAATCCCCCTTCACCAAATGCTTTGGACCAGTGCACAAAGAAAGGTCCATAAAGACATAGATGAGCGAGTTTGGGGTGAAGGAACTTGACTGGCCTTTATCCGGCCCTTGGGGCACTATTCCTCTCACTGATATTAACAATGGGCTAACACCAATATACACTATATTACCAAAAGTTTAATGACATCCCAGTCTTAGTCTGTAGGGTTCAATATTGAGTTGGCTCCGCCCTTTGCAGATATAACAGCTTCAACTCTTCTGGGAAGGCCAGCCACAAGGTTTAGGAGGGTGTCTATGGGAATGTTTGACCATTCTTCCAGAAGCCCATTTTTGAGGTCAGGCACTGATGTTGGGCGAGAAGGCCTGGCTCGCAGTCTCCGCTCTAATTCATCCCAAAGGTGTTCTATCGGGTTGAGGTCAGGACTCTCTGCAGGCCAGTCAAGTTCCTCCACCCCAAACTCGCTCATTCATGTCTTTATGGACAGATGTCCACATGTGTAATCATGACTGATTTGGATAGGGATTGGATGTGGGCCTGAAAGGACAGTTCAGAGTCTAAGGTTGCTCCTAGAACCCTGGCATGTGGGGACGGACTGATGGATGTGCCATTGATCTTGATAGAGAAGTCAGGGGAAGGGGCACGTGGGGGAGGAAATATTAAGAGCTCAATTTTAGATTCAGTTTGAGGAAGTGGTTTGACATCCAGGCTGATATGTCTGTTGGTAAATCAGTGATGTGTGAGGAGACTGATGGGGTGAGCTGGGGGGCAGAGAGATAGATTTGGGTGCCATCAGCATATAAATGGTAATGAAAGCCATGGGAGGCCATCAGCTGACCCAGGAAGGATGTGTAGATCGAGAATAGTAGAGGTCCAAGGACGGAAACTTGGGGGACCACAATGGTAAGAGGAGTTGGAGAGGAGGAAGTGGAGTTGGAAGTGACACTGAAGGTGCGATGAGATAGGTAAGATTCGAACCAACGCAGAGTGCAGCCATGGAGACCAAGCAAATTGAGTTTTTTGAGGAGGAGGGGGTGGTCAACTTTATCAAAGGCAGCGGAAAGGTCCAAGAGTAAGAGTACGGAATAATGACTATTGGACTAGCAGTTTCTGTGGAGTGCTGTGAGCAAAATCCAAACTGAAGGGGATCAAGAAGGTTGTTCTCAATGAGGTTGTCGCTCGGTCGGTTGTAGACTAAACGTTCAAGGGGTTGGGAGGCAAAAAGGAGTAAAGAGATGGGTCTTAGGTTGTTAAGATTGTCGGGCGGGTGGGGGGTCTGAGGCCTTTTTTGGAATAGGAGTGACTAGCGCATGTTTTAAAGGGTTGGGGAATATGCCAGTAGAGAGCGAGAGGTTGAAGATATGAGTTAAGGAGTGTAGGATTGAGTCAGATGGTGACCATAGTATTTGAGAAGGAACAGGGTCCAGGGGCAGGAGGTTAGGTGGGCGTTAGGAAAAAGTTTAGTGATTTCCTCTTTAGTGAATAATGCGGACCGTCCACTAAATGTGATTGACAATAGAATGTCGAGTGACCCCAGATAGTATGTCGAAGTGATGTGAAGTTCTATCAGTAAAGTGCAGCAAACCTATCTTTGTGTGGGCATTCCTTCCCTTGGGGGTAAAAAAGGTCAATGGCCAGGAATGTGGAGAGGAGACCTCTGGCATGAAGGATTCACAAGAAGGCGGAGGGTTAAAGCCTCAAGCAGGATTGTCACTGTTCTAGCAGAAGCAGGGCAGGGACTTGTGCTCTTGGCACCCAATTCTAGCCATTCGCAACCCCCCCTTGCAAGCTACTGTTGGGTGCCCATCGAGGGAGGCCTCGCTGTGTGAGAGACACCTTGCCAGAGCTATTGAGCTTGTTTGAAGCTTTTACCATCTGACTACGCGTTCAAGTCTTAAAGGTTCCTAGAGACTCTGGAGTATCACATTTCCATTTTGTAAGATGGCTGGGATAAGAATGATCTGCTTGGCCATATCTGCAACATTTTTACCCACAGAATCCCTATCAGGACTTTTGAAATTCCTTGGATCAACACTGGGCATCAGGGCCGGGACAAGGGGTGGGCGGGAGGGGCGGCTGCCCTGGGGCCAATGGTTTTCTGGGGGCACCTTCCTTCTGTTGCAAGGCTGACAGGAGTAGTGACGGTGGCAGTGATGTTGACAAGTGAGTGACTGCTGGCTGTAGGGTCCCCGAAGCGTGCACATCATGGGCAGGGGAGGGAGGGGCGCAGTTTGCAATCATTGCTCTGGGTGCTGGGTGACCTTGTCCTGGCATTGCTGGGCATGTCCTCTAACCAAAGGGTATTTAGAGAGGAATTCCCTCCCCCCCCCCGTTATTTATTTATTTTTTTGCTCCCCCACTTACCTGATTCTGAGCTGGCAACACTTCAGATATTCAACCACACAGAGGATCCAGCGTTGTCCTGCTGAGACCCTTTTCTCTGCAGCCGCCGCCGGGTCCCGCACCACCATGTTCATCTTTGACATCCCTGTTCTGGCACAGCCTACCAATAACGCACCTCTAGGACCGCCCCCTCCTCTATTGGTGATCAGGGTGAAGCGTGGGGCTCCCGGCGGCGCATCCTGGCATATGCACATGGTCCTGACTACTCTCTTGCCTGCCGCCTGCCGCTTGCCCAGCTGCTCAGCTTGGACCTGACAACTTTCTTGTCTGCCACCTGCCCACTACCTCAGATTGGACCTGACTATTCTCTTGCCTGCCGCCTGCCCATGACCATGCTTTGAACTGACTACTCTTCTGCCTATCATTTTGTGTACAGTCTCTGCACTGTAGTTATTCTGTTCCAGCTACCCCCTTGGTGGGGCAATCCTGAAGGCCACAACCTGGTGATAGCTTGCAGCTAAGAAAACCAGGACCTGTAGGGTTTCTGGCCCATCCCTACCATCAGGAGCTCTGGCAGTCTCTTAGGGCTAATTTAAACTTACTTCAACTTTAACACAGATTAAAGTGCCTACCGCTTCAACATGCTTTTTGATGCTTTTTTAAAGCTTTAATAAAGCTTGGCAAATCCCCTGTGTGTGTTGATTTTCTATTTGTTTTAAAGGGGCTCAGTAGAACCCTGGCTCATTAGTACCCCCACTCAGCAGATGCAGATCCCCAGCTCCTGTTCAGTAGATCCCTTGTTCAGTAGAACCCCCAACTCTGCTGATGCCCCATTCAGTAGTACCCCCAGCTCTGCTGATCCCCTGCCCAGTAGCACCCCCAGCTCTGCTCATCCCCCACTCAGTAGCACCCCCAGCTCTGCTGATGCCCCACTCAGTAGTAACCCCAAGCTCTGCTGATCCTCCACTCAGAAGTACACTCAGCTCTGCTGATCCCCTGCTCAGTAGTAACCCCAAGCTCTGCTGATCCCCCACTAAGTAGTAACTTCAGCTCTACTGCTCCCTGCTCAGTATTAACCTCCATGTCTGCTGATCCCCCACTCAGTAGTAACCCCAAGCTCTGCTGATCCCCCACTCAGTAGTACCCCCAGCTCTGCTGATCCCCTGCTCAGTAGCACCCCCAGCTCTGCTGATCCCCCACTCAGTAGAACCCCCAGCTCTGCTGATGCCCCACTCAGTAGTACCACCAGCTCTGCTGATCCCCTGCCCAGTAGTAACCCCAAGCTCTGCTGATCCCCCACTAAGTAGTACCCTCAGCTCTACTGCTCCCTGCTCAGTATTAATCTCCATGTCTGCTGATCCCCCACTCAGTAGTAACCCCCAGCTCTGCTGATCCTCTGGTTTGCGGATCCTCCTCTCTCTTTCTCTCCAGTCCCTGCTTACCTCCCGCTATATTGCTCCTACACTGAGTGCTATTTGTGACATCTACTAGTTCTTCCTGCCCCAGTCCTCCATCTCTGCTGATCCTCTGCCACTCAGTCCTCATGCTCCAGTCCCTTTCATCTTTCCGCTATAGCGTTCCCATGTTGCACACTAAGTGTGCCATCTGCTGATTGCTCCGCTCCTGTCCGGACCCCGCTCACCTTCCTGCTGCTCCGCGCTGCACACCAGACGTGACGTCTGCACCAGACACTCCCAGAAAATATACACATGAACCGGAAGTGACTGCTGATGACGTCTTTCTAGTTCACTTGTTGGGTTCCCAGTGCATCCTGGGATATCTCATACCTGCAATCCCTCCAAAACAAAGCGAAGCTAAAGCTGAATAAAAGCTCTTCAAAAGCTTCAGGTGCGGGCGTTGTCATAGACTTCTATGGAGGCTTTAGTGACGTCTTGAGGCACCAAGAAAGTGACATGGGAGATTATATTTGAAGCAAAGCAAACACAACGTGTGACCAGGACTGTAAGGTCACCGTTTTATTTAGTGACAGGAGCTTTGATTCAGAGAGCTTTACAAAAGCGTGTCCAATGCCTCAGTTTGATGCAAGTGTAAATGAGGCCTTATGCCGTGTACGCACGAGCGTTTTTTTTCCGTCGGAATAAACTCTGAAGGTTTCTCCGACGGAATTCCGCTCAAGCGGTCTTGCCTACACACGGTCACACCAAAGTCCGACCGTCAAGAACGCGGTGACGTACAACACGTACGACGGGACTAGAAAAAGGAAGTTCAATAGCCAGTAGCCAATAGCTTCCGTCTCATACTTGCTTCAGAGCATGCGTTGATTTTGGTACGTCGGAACAGCCTACAGACGAGCGTTTTTTCCCGATAGGAATTGGTTCCTTCGGAAAAACTTAGAGCATGTTCTCTTTCTAGGTCCGTCAGAATTTTCAACGTAAAAACTCTGATGGGGCATACACACGGTCGGAATATACGGTGAAAAGCTCCCGTCTGACTTCTTCTGTCGGAAATTCTGCTCGTGTGTACACGGCATTAGACTCCTTGCCTCTGGTGAGGCCACATCACCTTCCATAAGGCACCATAAGAGCATTGAGCTCTACAACGCCCGTGCAATGAGTCAATTCAATGTAGGTGCATTTTTTGGGGGGACGATATAATGGGATTACTTAAGTTTTACCCTGAAGAAAATTTTTGGGTAGGCCATGCTCCTTCCTCCACATACTGAATTCAGCAATTTCAGATAACATAACATCAGGAGCTCTGTTGAAGACCATCTGTCACATAGACTCCCTGCCCAAGTGAGACCATGTCACCTTCCAGGGGCAACTATAAGAGTATAGAACTCCACAATGTCCATGCTATGAGTCAATTCAGTATAGGTACATTCATTTTGGGAGCGTTATGTTGGGTTTACTTAAGTTTTGCCCTGAGGAATATATGAGGGGGTGGCCGTGCTCCTTCCTCCATATTCTGAATTTAGGAATTTTAGACACCCTAACATCAGGAGCTCTGTTGAAGACCATCTGTCACATAGACTCCCTGCCCAAGTGAGGCCATGTCACCTTCCAGGGGCAACCATAAGAGTATAGAACTCTACAATGTCTATGCCATGAGTCAATTCAATGGAGGGGCATTTTATTTGGAGAGCTTTATGATGGGTTTACTTAAGTTTTGCCCTGAAGAATATTTGAGGGGGTGGCCATGCTCCTTCCTCCATATTCTGAATTTAGGAATTTTAGACACCCTAACATCAGGAGCTCTGTTGAAGACCATCTGTCACATAGACTCCCTGCCCAAGTGGGACCATGTCACCTTCCAGGGGCCACCATAAGAGTAAAGAACACTACAATGTCCATGCCACGAGTCAATTCAATGTAGGTACATTTTTTTTGGAGAGCTTTATGATGGGTTTTGCCCTGAAGAATGTTTGAGAGGGTGGCCGTGCTCCTTCCCCCATATACTGAATTCAGGAATTTCAGATAACCTAACATAAGGAGCTCTGTTGAAGACCATCTGTCACATAGACTCCCTGCCCAAGTGGGACCATGTCACCTTCCAGGGGCCACCATAAAAGAGTAAAGAATGCTACAATGTCCTGCCATGAGCCAATTTAATTGGGGTTGCATTTTTTTTTAGAGCTTTTTGATGGGTTTTGCCCTGAAGAATGTTTGAGGGGGTGGCCGTGCTCCTTCCTCCATATACTGAATTCAGGAATTTTAGATACCCTAACATCAGGAGCTCTGTTGAAGACCATCTGTCACATAGACTCCCTGCCCAAGTGAGGCCATGTCACCTTCCAGGGGCAACCATAAGAGTATAGAACTCTACAATGTCTATGCCATGAGTCAATTCAATGTAGGTGCATTTTTTTTGGAGAGCTTTATGATGGGTTGAATGTTTGAGGGGTTGGCCATGCTCCTTCCTCCATATACTGAATTCAGGAATTTTAGATACCCTAACATAAGGAGCTCTGTTGAAGACCATCTGTCACATAGACTCCCTGCCCAAGTGGGACCATGTTACCTTCCAGGGGCCACCATAAGAGTAAAGAACGCTACAATGTCCTGCCATGAGTCAATTCAATGTAGGTACATTTTTTTTGGAGAGCTTTATGATGGGTTTTGCCCTCAAGAATGTTTGAGGGGGTGGCCGTGCTCCTTCCTCCACATACCGAATTCAGATATTTCAGATGTCCTTTGGGTTTGGATGGTCTCAGTCCAGCGCATTCGCGGGGAGGAGGCAAATTCCTCTCACAATGGACCTCTGATTACGAAGACTTGAGAAGGATGGGTTGTGATTGGTGACACACAAAATCTATGGCGCACCAGGGACCGAGTGTCTGCCAGGCAGAGAACGTCATGCGCCCATTCTGGGCCTATTTTACGAGCCTTCCGATTTCCAGCACATAAAGAATTTTGTCTCTACACATAAACTAGTTTATCAATAGGAGCCACCGAAACCTTTTTTTTTTTTTTTTTCCTTTCAGTAACCCATATAAAATGCCGGGACGGGCGACGGGAAAACGTCGCACACTTAATTTACTTGATCGTTAATGTGAATTGTTGCCGTTTCAGGACTCGCACCTCCCGTTGCCTCTTGATAAATGACCCCCCACTATGTGTTTTACCTGCAGTCGCTTCTTTGCTCAGCATCCCAGTCTCCATGGTTACTGGGATCCAATACCCACAAGGCGCTTTCTGTAATTGTTAACACTTTTGAGTCCTAAAGGATCTGACATTTTTCTCATCTCATCGTCGGCGACTTAATCCTGCTAGAGTCATGTGGTCAGGAGAAGTATCTGATTTAAAGAGCACCTGTCTCTTTTGGGTTATGGAAAGCAGCCATTTTTTTTTTCTGGGTGCCTTGGCTTATGAATTACAAAGAAATTAAATACATCGGTGTGTCAAGAAGTGCTTTGCACTAAGGGGTAGGGAGGTTTGGTACCTCTGGACCAGAAGCCACTTGGGGCCATATATAACTCCCCTCCCATGGCATCCTTGACTCTACTCTTTCCTGGTTCTCCTCATCAGGACCTGCTTAATGCAACGCATGGGCACCCCTGGGCACTGCCTAGCCTTCAGGCCCAATGATAATCCTACATTACAACATACTTGCCGACTGCCCCCCTTTATTAGGTCCCCCCTTGCTAGTAGCGGGTTGGACCCCCTTTATTAGGTCCCCCCTTGCTAGTAGCGGGTTGGACCCCCTTTATTAGGTCCTCCTTGCTAGTACCGGGTTGGACCCCCTTTATTAGGTCCTCCTTGCTAGTAGCGGGTTGGACCCCCTTTATTAGGTCCTCCTTGCTAGTAGCAGGTTGGACCCCCTTTATTAGGTCCTCCTTGCTAGTACTGGGTTGGACCCCCTTTATTAGGTCCACCTTGCTAGTAGCGGGTTGGACCCCCTTTATTAGGTCCACCTTGCTAGTACCGGATTGGACCCCCTTTATTAGGTCCACCTTGCTAGTAGCGGGTTGGACCCCCTTTATTAGGTCCACCTTGCTAGTAGCGGGTTGGACCCCCTTTATTAGGTCCACCTTGCTAGTAGCAGGTTGGACCCCCTTTATTAGATCCACCTTGCTAGTAGCAGGTTGGACCCCCTTTATTAGGTCCACCTTGCTAGTAGCAGGTTGGACCCCCTTTATTAGGGCCACCTTGCTAGTAGCGGATTGGACCCCCTTTATTAGGGCCACCTTGCTAGTAGCGGGTTGGACCCCCTTTATTAGGTCCACCTTGTTAGTAGCGGGTTGGACCCCCTTTATTAGGTCCACCTTGTTAGTAGCGGGTTGGACCCCCTTTATTAGGTCCACCTTGTTAGTAGCGGGTTGGACCCCCTTTATTAGGTCCACCTTGCTAGTACCAGGTTGGACCCCCTTTATTAGGTCCTCCTTGCTAGTAGCGGGTTGGACCCCCTTTATTAGGTCCACCTTGCTAGTAGCGGGTTGGACCCCCTTTATTAGGTCTCCCTTGCTAGTAGCGGGTTGGACCCCCTTTATTAGGTCTCCCTTGCTAGTAGCGGGTTGGACCCCCTTTATTAGGTCCACCTTGCTAGTAGCGGGTTGGACCCCCTTTATTAGGTCCCCCTTGTTAGTAGCGGGTTGGACCCCCTTTATTAGGTCCACCTTGTTAGTAGCGGGTTGGACCTCCTTTGGCCTTCATTCTTGGTGGCATAGATACAACAAGGTGTTGGAAACGTTCCTCAGAGATTTTGCTCCATAGTGACCTGATAACATCACACAGTTGCTGCAGATTTGTCGGCTGCACATCCATGATGCCAATCTCCCATTCCACCACATCCCAAAGGTGCTCTATTGGATGAGATGTGGTGAGTGTGGAGGCCATTGGAGTACAGGGACCTCATTGTCCAGTGGTGAGATGATTGGAGCTTTGTGACATGGTGCATTATCCTGCTGGAAGGAGCCATCAGAAGATGGGGACACTGTAGTCATAAAGGGATGGACATGGTCAGCAACAATACTCAGGTAGGCCGTGGTGATTAAACCATGTTCAATTGGTACTAAGGGGCCCAAAGTGTGCCAAGAAAATATCCCCCCCACATTATTACACCCCCACCACCAGCCTGAACCGGTGATACCCCATCCCCCACACCATTACACCCCCACCACCAGCCTGAACCGGTGATACCCCATCCCCCACACCATTACACCCCCACCACCAGCCTGAACCGGTGATACCCCATCCCCCACACCATTACACCCCCACCACCAGCCTGAACCGGTGATATCCCATCCCCCACACCATTACACCGCCACCACCAGCCTGAACCGGTGATACCCCATCCCCCACACCATCACACCCCCACCACCAGCCTGAACCGGTGATATCCCATCCCCCACACCATTACATCCCCACCACCAGCCTGAACCGGTGATATCCCATCCCCCACACCATTACACCCCCACCACCAGCCTGAACCGGTGATACCCCATCCCCCACACCATTACACCCCCACCACCAGCCTGAACCGGTGATACCCCATCCCCCACACCATTATACCTCCCCCACCACCAGCCTGAACCGGTGATATCCCATCCCCCACACCATTATACCCTCACCACCAGCCTGAACCGGTGATACAAGGCAGGATGGATCCATGCGCCAAATTCTGACCCCACCATCTGAATGTCGCAGGGTTGCAAACCTCCCCGAAGTGACATTTACTGACATGGCACAAAAAAGTTTACTGACAGAGCCATATTTTTTTTTACTGACAGTTCAAAAAGTTTGCAAAAAATTACTGTTTTCAGTGCAAATATCAATGTTTAAGCTACAAAAATGCAGGCAGTTCCGGCAATATGGACAAACCGCTTCATTTGTAATGGACTTTTCATGCCCCCCCCCCCCCCCACATTCTGTATCCTCTTTGATATTTGTACAGAGCTTTGCGAGGAATGTTCGCCGCTCTGCTTTGTATTGTTTTCTTTTTTATCCTTGGAAAATAATTCATAAAAACGATTGAAACTGAAAAATGCTGGCAGTGCGATTAGCAATGCACTTAGGGTAGAACAAAAGGCACAAAACATATTTCTCCTTCTACATGAAGGTCAGGTTTCTATAAACCAGCACAGAGTTCCCCCTTACATCAGAGTCTGAAGGGTTCCCCTCTACAGTGCAAGGGGGAAATCCATGGACCCAGATGTACAAGGGAACACTGTGGACTCTTATTCAAAGGAGAACTCTGAGGACTCTGATGTAAAAAGGAACACCATGGACTGTGATGTAAAACGGAACACCGTGGACTGTGATGTAAAGGAGAACTCTGAGAACTCTGATGTAAAGGGGAATGCTACAGACACTGGTGTAAAGTGAACTTCTGATTTTAAGGGGGTCTCTTGTCACCAGATCTCTCCCCCCCTTTACACAAGAGTCCACAGGGCTCCCCTTTACATCACAGTCCACAGAGTTCCCCCTTACATTAGAGTTTGCAAAGTTCCCTTTTACCAAGGGGGAACTCTGTGGACTCTGATGTAAAAAGGGACACAGTGGACTCTGATTTAAAAGGGAACTCTGTGGACTCTGATGTAAAGGAGAACTCTGAGAACTCTGATGTAAGGGTGAATGCTATGGACACTGGTGTAAAGCAAAATTCTGATGTAAGGTGGTTTCTGGTCACCAGACCCCCCACCCCCTCCCCACTTACACAAGAGTCCAGAGGGCTCCCCCTTTATATCACAGTCCACAGAGTCCCCCCTCTACATTAGAGTATGCAGGGTTCCCCTTTACAGTGCAAGGGGGAACTCTGTGGACTCTGATGTAAAGGAGAACTCTGATGTAAAGGGGTATGCTACAGACACTGATGTAAAGCAAAATTCTGATGTTAGGGAGTCTCTGGTCACCAGATCCCGCCCCCCCCACCTCCCCACTTACACAAGAGTCCACAGGGTTCCCCCTTTATATCACAATCCACAGAGTTCCCTCTTACATTGGGGTATGCAGGGCTCTCATTTACAGTTCCACAGGCCCCCCCCCTTTACATCACAGTCCACAGAGTCCCCCTTTACATCAGAGTCTGCGGGGTTCCCCTTTAGAGTGCAAGGGGGAAATCTGTAGACCCTGATGTAAAAGAGAACTCTGAAGATTCTGATGGAAAGGGGAATGCTACGGACTCTGGTGCAAAGGGAAATTCTGATGTAAGGGGGTCTCTGGTCAACAGATTCCCTTGTGTAGGGGGGGGGGGGGCTTACTCAAGACTCCACAGGGCTCCCCTTTATATCACAGTCCACAGAGTTCCCCCTTACATCAGAGTCTGCAGAGTTTCCCTTTACAGTGCAAGGGGGACCTCTGTGGACCCTGATGTAAAAGGGAACACTGTAGACGGTGATATAAAGGAAGAACTCTGAGGACTCTGATGTAAGTGGGAATGCTGCGGACTCTGGTGTAAAGGGAAACTCTGATGTACGGGGGGTTTCTGGTCACCAGATTCCCCGCCTTTGCACAAGAGTCCACAGAGCTCCTCTTTAATTTACAGTCCACGGACTTCCGGCTTAAATAAGACTCCACAGAGTTCCCCTTTACATCAGAGTCCACAGAGTTCCCCTTTATATAAGAGTCCACAGAGTTCCCCTTTATATAAGAGTCCACAGAGTTTCCCTTTATATAAGAGTCTGCAGGGTCTCCCCTTATAATACATGAATATCCAAGTCTCACGGATAAACGCACAGACACTATTTGCTGATCCCAGAGTTCAGCCTTCAACAAACGAAGATCCGTGCGATAGATTTGACTAATTGACTTTTGCGCAAAAAAAAAAATCGATCACGTAAATTCAAGTCATGCAGTAAATTAGTAAATTCAGGTGATCGGCAGGATGAGACCTTCGGTGAATTTTTTTAAAATGGTAAAAATGAGCGACTAATGAGCGGTAATGGAAATCCGGCACAAGTTCTGCTTTAGTGAATTGACGTCACGATCGTTCTCTCCTGTCTCCGTCTCCTGTGAGTCATTGAGTAATATGAACCGTTTGCTGCCAAACATGAGGTCCCCCCCCCACCCCACCCCCACCCCCACCCACCCCTCTTGGCAGGATTCCTCCTCTGCTATGCCGGTGGCGTCAGTTACAGAACTTTTTTTGGTTGTACATCCCTCAGCTGGAACATCTGGAGCATCAGAAAAATGAGATCGATCGTAAACATCATAGACAAACGTCATTGTTCCTTTGACCTGTCTTGTAGTCAGTGCCTGGGACAAGGTCATCCAGAGCCCAGGGCAAACTTGCCAAATTGTGACCCCCCCCCCCCCCCCCCAGGATGTATGAGCATTATCTGTAAGCGAAAATCCCCCCCCCCCCACCCCACCACCACCCCACTCCACCACCACCCCACTCCAAATCCCCCCCAGTCCAGCACCCATGAAATTGCCAGACTAATTAAGGGGAGTGGTTAAATTGGTCACCGGTGCTTGAGGCCTACAGTCAGGTCCATAAATATTGGGACATCGACACAAATTTAATCTTTTTGGCTCTATACACCACCACAATGGATTTTAAATGAAATGAACAATGTTCTTTAACTGCAGACTTTCAGCTTTAATTTGAGGGTATTTACATCCAAATCAGGTGAACGGTGTAGGAATTACAACAGTTTGTATATGTGCCTCCCACTTTTTAAGGGACCAAAAGTAATGGGACAATCGGCTGCTCAGCTGTTCCATGGCCAAGGTGTGTATTATTCCCTCATTATCCCATTTGCAAGGAGCAGATAAAAAGGTCCAGAGTCCATTTCAATTATGCTATTTGCCTTTGAAATCTGTTGCTGTCAACTCTCATTATGAGATCCAAAGAGCTGTCACTATCAGTGAAGCAAGCCATCATTAGGCTGAAAAAACAAAACAAACCCATCAGAGAGATAGCAAAAACATTAGGTGTGGCCAAATCAACTGTTTGGAACATCCTTAAAAAGAAAGAACGCACCGGTGATCTCAGCAACACCAAAAGACCTGGAAGACCTCGGAAAACAACGGTGGTGGATGACCGGGGAATTCTTTCCCTGGTGAAGAAAACACCCTTTACAACAGTTGGCCAGATGAAGAACACTCTCCAGGAGGTCGGTGTATGTGTGTGAAAGTCATCAATCAAGAGAAGACTTCACCAGAGTGAATACAGAGGGTTCACCACAAGATGTAAACCATTGGTGAGCCTCAAAACAGGAAGGCCAGATTAGAGTTTGCCAAACAACATCTAAAAAAGCCTTCACAGTTCTGGAACAACATCCTATGGACAGATGAGACCAAGATCAACTTGTACCAGAGTGATGAGAAGAGAAGAGTATGGAGAAGGAAAGGAACTGCTCATGATCCAAAGCATACCACCTCATCAGTGAAGCATGGTGGTGGTAGTGTCATGGCGTGGGCATGTATGGCTGCCAATGGAACTGGTTCTCTTGTATTTATTGATGATGTGACTGCTGACAAAAGCAGCAGGATGAATTCTGAAGTGTTTCGGGCCAATATTATCTGCTCATATCCAGCGAAATGCTTCAGGACTCATTGGACGGCGCTTCACAGTGCAGATGGACAATGACCCGAAGCATACTGCGAAAGCAACCAAAGAGGTTTTTTAAGGGAAAGAAGTGGAATGTTATGCAATGGCCAAGTCAATCACCTGACCTGAATCCGATTGAGCATGCATTTCACTTGCTGAAGACAAAACTGAAGGGAAAATGCCCCAAGAACAAGCAGGAACTGAAGACAGTTGCAGTAGAGGCCTGGCAGAGCATCACCAGGGATGAAACCCAGCGTCTGGTGATGTC
This sequence comes from Lithobates clamitans, assembly GCA_037952925.1. NCBI lineage: Eukaryota > Metazoa > Chordata > Amphibia > Anura > Ranidae > Lithobates > Lithobates clamitans. The sequence goes on from JBBGZY010002646.1 coordinate 75,226, forward strand.
TATGCGTACCCCCCCCCCAAAAAAAATCATCCCTACTAGCACAAATCCCCCCACCCCCAAAAAAATAATTCCCCCTCCTAGCACAAATCCTCTACCCCTCAACTTTCCTCTCCAAGCACAATTCCCCCCCCACACTCCAAATCACCCCCTTCCAGCACACATCCCCTCCCCCAATCCCCCATACAAGGACAAATTTCCCCTCCTAACACAACCCCCCAATCACCCCTACTAGTACAAATCCCCCCCCCAAAAAAAAAAAACTGAGCACGCTGCATGCTCACCCCCTAAGCCTAAATTCCCACTCCTCCCAGTCCAAATGGGCCCTCCGCTGAAATCTCCCCTCCCAGCACAAATCTTTGCCCCCCCAGTTCAAATCCTCTCTCTCCCCATATGGCCCTCCCCCCTAAAAAAAATCCCCCTCCTAGCACAAAAACTGTACCCCTCAACTGTCCTCTCCATGCACAACCCCCCCCAACTCCAAATCCCCCTCTTCCAGCACACATCCCCCTCCACCAATCCCCCATGCTAGCACAAATTCCCCCCCCCCCAAAAAAAAACTAAACACTAATCTGCATGCTAATCCGCTAAACATAAATTCCCACTCCTCCCAATACAAATCTGCCTCCTGCCGAAATCCCCCCTCCCAGCACAAATCTTTGCCCCTCCATCTCCCCCCTCCCAGCTCAATTGCTCCCCCCCCCCCTCCCATATGCTCCCACCGAAAAAAAAAAAATTCTCCCTCCTAGCACACATCCTCTGCCCCTCAAATTTCCTCTCAAGCACAAATCCCCCCCCCCCCCATTGCCAAAACTCCAAATCCCCGCTTGCAGCACACAACCCCCTCCCCCAATCCCACATTCTAGGACACATTTCCCCTCCTAGCACAAATCCCCCCCTCCCAAAAAAAAAATATTTCCCCTCTATTATATTACTTTTATAGCACACATCCCCCCTCTTAGGACTCTTCTCTCATCTCTCCTCCCAACACAATTCTCCCCAAGTCACCACTTCTAGCACACCTTCACAAATCGGACCTCCTAAAACAATTCTAACCCCCTGCCGCTCCCCAAATTCCCCCTCTCAATACAAATCCCCCCCCCCATCTCCTTGTGGTGCCCCCCACCTCACACGATACCACAGTGCCCTGGGCAGCTGCCCCGTCCTGCCCACCCCTTGTCCCGGCCCTGCTTGTAGTATCTCATATATATTATAAAGGGTTGCCTCCTTTATCTAGAAATATAGAAGCCTGAAGGCAAAAAAAGATGAAGTGGTCCTTCTGGTCCACCCTTGTTTTTACCATTTTTGGGTCTATTCTTCTGATTATCCTTTATACAGATCAGGCTATTGCCAGACTATCTGATAATCCTTCTTTAAAACTCATTTAGGTTGAATGATTCACTACCTCTACTGGCGGTCTGCAAAGCCATCCATCTTGTGAAATTAACTGTAACCCGCAATCTGTGCCAATGGGGGCAAAGTTTAATGCTCTTAGGCTATTTTCTCTCCAGGTCGAATGTTCTTCATTCATACAGAACAAAGTGAATTAGGAAAATACCACATAATGGTCGCTAGATGGAGCTGGTGATCATAAAGAAAGTGATAGGATACGTCGGCTCCATCTAGTGGTCATAATACAGTATTTTTCTGAAGAACATAATACGACCTGGAGAGAAAGTAGCCTAAAACCATTCAATTTTGCAACCAGAACATGCACTGTACATGCAGTTTCACAGGGCGATTCGCTCTGAGACTTTATCATAAATACACCCTTAAACTTATCCCTTTTCTGGTTGTTGAGGCCAGGTTCTTATTGCAAATCTGCCCCCCCCCCCCCCCAAACCAAACGTTAAAAAAAATTTTTACATCACTGACCTGCCTGTCCACCTCGTCCAATTCTTATCTGCATAAGCAGGTTTGTTTTTTTTTTTTTGTAAAAGTGAACTAACCCTTTTAAACAAAATACAAAAGTAGAAATCCAACACGTTTCAGGGGCTCACAACTCCCTTCATCAGGGCTTGTTTGCTGATCAGCGCAAATAGCATGTATCCAAAATTCAAGTGTACAGACGTGCGATAAAGATGTGCATAAAGCGCTCCTGACAATAAAAGGTGATTGTTGCCTGGTTAAGGTGAACTAACCCTTTAATAAAAAAATAAAAAAACAACTACTGGACGTATCCAAGTGTGGTGGTGCTCTCGTTCTTCTAATATTTTACAGAGGCACAAAACCAAACAGAAACCCCCTTTTAATTGTTGCGAGTGCTTAGCACCGCTCTTTGCACTTCTTCATTGCATTGCCGCACACTTGAATTTTGGATGCATGTCTTTAGCACCTGTCAGCGTACAAGCCCTGATGAAGGGAGTTGTGAGCCCCTGAAATGTGCTGGATTTCTACTGTCATATTGTATTTGCTAAAAAGAGCTCTACTGAGCTTATCCAATTGTGGTGACGCTCTCATTCCTCCAATGCTCTACAGAAGAACATTTGGGAAGAGTCTGGAGTTGCAAAATGCCAACATCAGCGTAAAAGCCCTGATGAAGGGAGTTGTGAGCCTCTGAAACATGCTGGCATTCTACTGTCATATTGTATTTGATAAAAAGAGCTCTACTGAGCTTATCCAATTGTGGTGGCGCTCTCATTCCTCCAATACTCTATGGAAGAACTCCAATCTGGAGCTTCAAAAGGCCAACATCAGCGTACAAGCCCTGATGAAGGGAGTTGTGAGCCCCTGAAACATGCATGTTTTCTACTGTCATATTGTATTTGATAAAAAGAGCTCTACTGAGCTTATCTAATTGTGGTGACCCTCTCATTCCTCCAATACTCTACAGAAGAACGTTTGGGAATAGTCTGGAGCTGCAAAACGCCAACATCAGCATACAAGCCCTGATGAAGGGAGTTGTGAGCCCCTGAAACGTGTTGGATTTCTACCTTTCTATTGTATTTGATCAATAGAACTCTACTGGAATTATCCAATTGTGGTGGCGCTCTCATTCTTCCAAATACTCTACAGAAGAACTCCAATCTGGAGCTGCAAAATGCCAACATCAACGTACAAGCCCTGATGAAGGGAGTTGTGAGTCCCCGAAATGCGGTGACTTTCTACCTTTCTATTGAGTTTAATAGCAAAAAACAAATCCTACTGAGCTTATCCAATTGTGGTGTCGTGCTCATTCTTCTAATACTCTACAGAATAGGGTGGGGCAGAGATTATCAATGTTTGGAAGGAGTCTGGCACTGCAAGAACGCCAAATAAAAAGGTGGTATTTGCGCCCATCAGCAAACAAGTCCTGATGAAGGGAGCTGTGAGTCCCTGAAACGTGCTGGACTTCTGCCTTTATATTGTGTTTACTAAAAAGAACTCTACTGGAATTATCCAATTGTGGTGGCGCTCTCATTCTTCTAATACTCTACAGAAGAACTCCGGTGTGGCTGAGAGTCCCGATGTTTGGGAGGAGTCTGGCGCTTTAGGAACACCAACATCAGCATACAAGACCCTGATGAAGGGAGTTGTGATTCCCCAGAAATGTATTGGCCTTCTACCATTCAATTAAGTTTAATAGCGAAAAAAAAGATCCCACTGGACTTTTCAATGATTGGGAGGAGTCTTGCACTGCAAGAACACCAAAAAAGGTGCTATTTGCACCCACCAGCATAAAAGCTCTGATGAAGGGAGCTGTGAGTCCCATTTGAGTTGTACCTTTATATTGTGTTTAATTTAAAAAAAACACACCTACTGTAATGATCCAATTGTGGTGGGTCTCTCATTCTTCCAAGACTCTACAGGAGAACTCCTGTGTGGCCGAGATTCTCCCATTTTGGGAGGAGTCTGACGCTACAAGAATGCCAACATCAGCTTACAAGCCCTGATGAGGGGAGTTGTGATTCCCCCGAAACATGTTGGCGTTCTACTATTTTATTCAGTTTAATGGCAATAAAATCCTACTGAACTTATCAACGTTTGGGAGGAGTCTTGCACTGCAAAAACACACATCAGCATTCAAGTCCTGACGAAGGGAGTTGTGAGTCCCCGAAACATGTTGTACCTCTACCTTTTATATTGTGTTGAATAAAGAGTAACATACTGGAATAATCCAGTTGTGGTGGGTCTCATTCTTCCAATACTCTACAGAGGAACTCCTATGTGGGCCGAGATTCCCAAAGTTTGGGAGGAGTCTGGTGCTTCAAGAATGCCACCATCAGCATACAAGCCCTGATGAAGGGAGTTGGGATTCCCAGAAATGTGTTGACCTTCAACCTTTCTATGCAGTTTAATATAAAATAAAATCCTACTTGACTTCTCAACAATTGGCAGGAGCCTGGCACTGCAAGAACACCAAAAAAGGCACTTTTTGCACCCATCACCTACTGGAATGATCCAGTTGTGGTGGGACTCCCATTCTTCCAATGCTCTACAGAAGAACTCCTGTATGGGGGAGATTCTTAATGTTTGGGAGGAGTCTCGCACTGCAAGAACGCCAGCATCAGCATACAAGCCCTGATGAAGGGAGTTGTGATTCCCCGAAACACGTTGGCGTTCTACCATTCTATTCAGTTTAATAGCAAAGAAATTCCTACTGGACTTCTCAATGATTGGGAGGACTGCAAGAACGCCAAACAAAAAGGTGCTATTTGCACCCATCAGCATACAGACTCTGATGAAGGGAGTTGTGAGTCCCTGAAATGCATTGGACCTCTACCTTTTATATTGCATGTAATTTAAGAAACCTTCTGGAATGATCTAGTTGTAGTGGGACTCCCATTCTTCCAATGCTCTACAGAAGAACTCCTGTATGGGAGAGACTCTCAATGTTTGGGAGGAGTCTCGCACGGCAAGAACGCCAGCATCAGCATACAAGCCCTGACGAAGGGAGTTGTGAGTCTCCGAAATGTGTTAGCTTTCTACCTTTCTATTCAGTTTGTGAGCAAAATCCTACTGGACTTCTCAACGATTGGGAGGAGTCTGGCAATGCAAGAACACCAAATAAAGGTGCTGTTTGCACCCATCAGCATACAGACCCTGAAGAAGAGAGTTGTGCATCCCTACAATGTGTTTGACCTCTATCTTTGTGTTGTACTTATTTTAAAAACCTTTGTAAATCATCCAGTTGTGGTGGCGCTCTCATTGTTCCAATACTCAACATGAAAAACTCATGATTGGCAGAGATTCTCACCTTTTGAGAGGAATCAAGAATGCCAACATTAGCATACAAGCCCTGATGAAGGGAGGCGTGATTCCCCGAAACATGTTGTTCTACATTTCTATTCAGTTTAATAGCAAAAAAAAATCCTACTGGACTTCTCAATAATTGGGAGGAGTCTGGCACTGCAAGACCACCAAAAAAAAAGTGCTATTTGAACCCATCAGCATGCAGACCTGATGAAGGGAGTTGTGAATCCCTGAAACGCACTGGACCTCTACCTTTTATATTGTATTGAATTTAAGTAACCTGGAATGATCCAGTTGTGGTGGCACTCTTTCTTCCAATACTGCACAGAAGAACTCCTATGTGGCCGAGATTCTCAACATTTGGGAGGAGTCTGGCACTTCAAAAATGTCAACATCAGCATAAAAGCCTGATGAAAGGAGTTGTGAGTCCCCGAAATCCGTTGGAATTTTACCTTTCTATTCATTTTTTTTAGCACAAAGAAATCTTACTGGACTTCTCACTGATTGGGAGGAGTCTTGCACTGCAAGGAAGCCAAAAAAAGGTGCTTTTTGCACCCATCAGCATACAAGCCCTGAAGAAGAGAGCTGTGAGTCCCCGAAAAGCGTTGGAGTTTTACCTTTCTACTCAGTTTAATAGCAAAAAGGAAAAAATTCCTACCGGACTTCTCAATGATCGAAAGGAGTCTTGCACTGCAAGAACAGCTATTTGCACCCATCAGCATACAAGTCCTGATAAATGGAGTTGTGAGTCCCCAAAATACATTGGGGTTCTACCTTTCTATCCAGTTTATCCAGACTATCCAGACTTCTCAACGATTGGGAGGAGTCTTGCAAGAACGCCAAAAAAAAGAGTGGTATTTGCAGCCATCAGCATACAAGTCCTGACAAAGGGAGTTGAGTCCCTGAAACACGTTGGAGTTCTACCTTTCTATTCAGTATACTAACAACAAAAATAAATCATACTGGACTTCTCAATGATTGGGAGGAGTCTTGCACTGCAAGAACGGCAAAAAAGTGCCATTTGCACCTATCAGCATACAAGTCCTGATGAAGGGAGTTCTGAGTCCCCGAAACATGTTGGACTTCTACCTTTTTATATTGTGTTGAATAAAAAGAAACCTACTAAAAAGATCCAGTTGTGGTGGCGCTCTCATTTGTGTGGCAGAGATTCTCAACATTTGGGAGGAGACTGGAGCCGCAAGAACTCCAACATCAGCATACAAGCCCTGATGAAGGGAGCTGGGAGTCCCCGAAACACATTGGATTTCTACCTTTCTTTTCAGTTTAATAGCAAAAAAAATCCCGCTGGACTTCTTAATGATTGGGAGAAGTCTGGAATTGAGGGAATGCCAAAAAAAGGTGCTATTTTCACCCATCAGCATATGAGTCCTGACAAAGGGAGTTGTGAGTCACCGAAACGTGTTGGGATTCTATCTTTCTATTCAGTTTAATAGCAAAAAGAAAAAATCATACCAGACTTCTCAATGATTGGGAGGAGTCTTGTACTGCAAGAAAGCAAAAGAAAGGTGCTTTTTGCACCCATCACCATACAAGTCCTGACGAAGGGAGTTATGAGTCCCCGAAACGTGTTGGGGTTCTCCCTTTCTATTCAGTTTAATAGCAAAAAGAAAAAATCCTACCGGACTTCTCAACGATTGGGAGGAGTCTTGTACTGCAAGAAGGCAAAAGAAAGGTGCTTTTTGCACCCATCACCATACAAGTCCTGATGAAGGGAGTTATGAGTCCCCGAAACGTGTTGGGGTTCTACCTTTCTATTTGGTTTAATAGCAAATAGAAAAAATCCTACCGGATTTCTCAACGATTGGGAGGAGTCTTGCACTGCAAGAACGCAAAAGAAAGGTGCTTTTTGCACCCATCACCATACAAGTCCTGACGAAGGGAGTTGTAAGTCACTGAAACACGTTGTAGTTCTACATTTCTATTCAGTATAATAGAAACAAGGAAAAATCCTACCGAACTTCTCAACTATTGGGAGGACTCTTGCAAGAACGCCCCCCCCCCCCAAAAAAAGAAGGGTGCTATTTGCACCCATCCTCATACAAGTCATGACGAAGGGAGGTAAGCCTGCCGAAACGCGTTGGACTTCTACCTTTCTATTGTGTTGAATGAAAAGAAAAAAACTGGAAAGATCCAGTTGTGGTGGGGCTCTCATTCTTCCAATACTCTACAGTGCCCTCTAGTCATTTTGCGACGCAGCGCTCTTTGCACAGCCTAATCGCACTGCGGCACGCTTGAATTTCGTACGCGCGCTATTTGCCCCGCCCACGTCAGCGCTGTGCCCGGCCCGCCGTGCAGACATTTCCGCTTCTGCTTTCAGCCATAAGCCGCTTCCATCAGTGCCCTTCTGTCGCGCCGCACCGCCGACCGTCTTCCACAGGCCCCGCTTCGCTGCGCGCTCCTCCCTTCCGCGAGAATGACGAGCGCCCTGGTTTTCTGTGTCAGGGACGCTCGTTTTCCTCCGCCGCGTCCTTCTGCCGCGTCCCTCCATCAGATCTCTATTCCCCCTCTTGTGCCTTCTACATAAAACGGGTCACTGGACACAGTTTTGCTCTAATTCTCTCAATCTTCCCTCTGCGGGCCAGACGCACGCGCCAGCGGGCACGTCGCTGCGCACGCTTCTCCTGCGGCTCGCGGAAGGTTCACAGTGAAGCAGGACCCGGGGAGAAAAAAAAAAGCGTTCAATCCACCTTGGGGACAGCCGGGGTTTCTATTCCTGACCCCGTCCTGATGTGAACGCGGCTCTTCGTAAGGATGACTGCCGCTGGCCGCGGGCGACCCGGAGGACGGTCATGCGTGTAGGCACAAGCTTACCGCCATTTTTTTTTTTTTTTTTTTATGACGATCAAGAAATTAACATGCAAGCTGAGCTCCATCGTTTATGGTCGCGGAAGTGCGGAGAAGCTCTGGCCGTTCTTAAAGGACAATAACGCTCTCATTTTAAAAAGCTGTGTGTAGAGTGCGGGTGCAGCAAAACCGTAAAGGGGGGGGCGGGGTTCTATAATAAAAAAAAAAAAAAAAAAAAGGTGCTGTCTGAAGGTGTCAACATTTGTATCGTCCTCACAAATAATCCCCATAATGTGTCTAATATGTTTATTTCCTATGATTGATAGCGCCATCCACTGGCAATAATGCAGACATTTCTTGAAATACCTCAGTCGTGGAAATATCGCACTGTGGCCACTAGATGGAGCTCTCATTTAAAAAGCTGTGTGTAGAGTACAGATGCTGTATAACTGAGAGGGGGGAGGGGGGTTCTATGGAAAAAAAACATTCAAATAATCCCTGTAATGTGTCTAATACGTTTATTTCTTATGATTGATAGCTCCATCTAGTGGCCATAATGCAGTATTTTTCCTGAAATACCTTAATCGGTGAAATATTGCACTACGGCCACTAGAGGGAGCTCTCATTTAAATAGCTGTGCGTAGAGTCCAGGTGCAGTATAACTAAAAAAAGTGTTGTCTGAATGTGTCAGCATTCAAATAATTCCCATAATTAGTTTAATATGTTTATTTCCTGTGATTGATAGCTCCATCTAGTGGCCATAATACAGTACTTTCCAGAAATACCATTTTATTCTCTAGAGTCTTTGCTAAATAATTCAAAAAATATATGTAAATATTTATATATATATATATATATATATATATATATATATATATATATATATATATATATATATATATATACACACACACACACACACACATACATACATACATATATATATATAAAATGTTTGGGGGGTTCTAAGTCATTTTTTTTAGCAAAAAAAAAAAAAAATACAGATTTTAACTTGTAGGCAACAAATGTCAGAAATAGGCCCGGTCTTAAGAATGAAGGATATTCGACCCGGAGGGAATACAGCCTGGAAACATTCGATGTTGGCATTCACCAGAACGAAGAGGAGAATTGTATAGAAGGATCACCTAGCCATCCGCTGTGACTGCCGGTAAGTGAGAGTATCGGGTATATGGAAAAGTCCACGTCTGTCCTCATGGGTGCGTTCATTGATAGAGGTGCCCCGCCCCCCCGGTTTGGACTGTTGTCCTATCAGGGGATGCCATGATCACCGACCGGCCCATCCACTTCATGATGTCCGTACAAACCCATTTCCATAAAGTGGACTTTTCTGGAACTGCATGAATTTATGTCCTTCTGTATCTCTGGATATGTCTGCGATCTTTATGTGAAGTCACTGGGTTTTTTTTTTTTTTTTAATCTCCGGGTTGGATGTTATTCATTCATAAGAACAGCTTGAATCAGGAAAATACAGCATTATGGCCACCAGATGGGGCTGATGATCATTAGGCTCAACAAATGCTTGTCAGCTCCATCTAGTGGTCTGAATGCGGTATCCCCCCTCCCCCCCCAAACCGCTCCATTCTTTATGAATGAATAACATTCAACCTTGAAAAAAAAAATAGATCATTTTTTATTTTTGCCCCTATTTGCACAAAACGAACGTACATGCCTCACTGCAGGACGAATGGGTCTGGTAACTTTTTCACAGGTACAACCCCCAAACTGCCCCCGCACCCCCCCTCCCCCCCGACACTTGAACTGGCCATAGGTGGATGAAAATGTGTCTGGTTCAGGAGTGACCTGCCAAATTTTGATCCATCTTTGGCAGTTCCCACTAAAGAGAGAAGACGAAACGCGCTGCACAATGCACTTTTTTTGTGTTTTATCGCACACAAATGTAATGCAGCCGGGGGGGTGGGGCGATTTTTAATGCCCCCCCAAACGGACATCTAAACTTAGCCCAACACTCATGTAGAACACGCCCTGATCTTTATTTAACTCTTTATTTTTCAACAGTCTTTGTTGCTGTTTGCACAGACTCCTCCTCCAGGGGGCGGAGCCAAACATACAATGTATCTTCTTTGTTTTTGTTTCTCTTTTTTTAGAAAGAGATACAAAGTATCTTCCTCTTCTCACAGAGGAGGAGCATTGCGGAGGGGGGGAGGAACCTCATCCATCACCGTGATTGGCTATCGCAGAGATCACGTGATCAAGAGCTGTTCTAAGGGCCGGTTCACACCACATGAAGTCCAGTGCGTTTTTTTTTTCCTGCATCAGAAACGCATGGAAAGTAGGTTGTATGGTTTCCAATGGCATAGTTCACACCAGTGCAGTCAGTTCCAGAAATAAAGTAAAACACGCTGCATTTTTTCCTGCACTGGACTCTACTGGAACGCTGTAAAACGCATCAAAAACGCACCGGAACACATGCTGTAATACGCATCAAAAAACGCACTGAAAGTGACGGGGATCGCGTGGACGTCCTGCGATTTGCTACGATTCCGGATCGCTGGCAGAATTGCGGCGATTCCGCCCGTGATTCGGGGGGGCCAAGATGTGAATTAAGGATTTAGGCTCCGTTCACATCTTGGCCTCCCGGATCACGGGCAGAATCGCCGCAATTCTTCCAGCGATCCGGAATCGTAGCAAATCGCAGGACGTCCACGCGATCCCCGTCACTTTCAGTGCGTTTTTTGATGCGTTTTACAGCATATAACCTGCTTTCCATGCATTTTGCACTGGACTGCATGTGGTATGAACTGGCCCTCCATTTATATATCTTGGCATCCCGAATCGCGGCAAACCGCAGGAGGCTCGTGTCATCCCCATCACTTCCAATTGCACTCCAATTGGTGCGATTTTGCAAGGATTGTAGCACTGGTGGGCCCCTATCAGTGCCCACCAGCCTGCCAATCAGTGCCCACTAGTGCCTCCTATCAGTTCTGCCTACCAGTGCCTATCAGTGCGCACCAGTGCTGCCAATCAGTGCCCACCAGTGCCTTCTATCAGTTCTGCCTACCAGTGCCCATCAGTGCCGCCTATCAGTGCCCATCAGTGCCGCCTATCAGTGCCCACCAGTGCTGCCAATCAGTGCCCACTAGTGCCTCCTATCAGTTCTGCCTATCAGTGCCCATCAGTGCCGCCTATCAGTTCTGCCTACCAGTGCCCATCAGTGCTGCCTATCAGTGCCCATCAGTGCCGCCTATCACTGCCCATCTGTGCTGCCAATCAGTGCCCACCAGTGCCTTCTATCAGTTCTGCCTATCAGTGCCCATCAGTGCCACCTATCAGTTCTGCCTACCAGTGCCCATCTGTGCTGCCGATCAGTGCCCACCAGTGCCTCCTATCAGTTCTGCCTACCAGTGCCCATCAGTGCTGCCAATCAGTGCCCACCAGTGCCTCCTATCAGTTCTGCCTACCAGTGCCTATCAGTGCCCATCTGTGCTGCCAATCAGTGCCCACCAGTGCCTCCTATCAGTTCTGCCTACCAGTGCCCATCAGTGCTGCCGATCAGTGCCCACCAGTGCCTCCTATCAGTTCTGCCTACCAGTGCCTATCAGTGCCCATCTGTGCTGCCAATCAGTGCCCACCAGTGCCTCCTATCAGTTCTGCCTATCAGTGCCCATCAGTGCCTCCTATCAGTTCTGCCTACCAGTGCCTATCAGTACCCATCTGTGCTGCCAATCAGTGCCCACCAGTGCCTTCTATCAGTTCTGCCTACCAGTGCCCATCAGTGCTGCCTATCATTGCCCACCAGTGCCTCCTATCAGTTCTGCCTACCAGTGCCCATCAGTGCCACCTATCAGTGCAGACTCATCAGCGCACATCAGTGAAGGAGAAAAATTACCTGTTTGCAAAATTTTATAACAAACTAAGAAAAACTTTCCCCCCAACATTTTCAGTCTTTTTCCGTTTATTTAACAAAAAAATAACCCCCCCCCCGAGTGATGATTAAATACCACCAAAAGAATTCTCTATTTGTGTGAAAAAAAAATGATAAAAGTCTCCTATGTGTACAGTGTCACATGACCGCGTAATTGAAAGCTGAAAATTGGCCTGGGCGGGAAGGGGGGTGAAAGTGCCCGGTACTGAAGGGGTTAATATTAATATGTACCCACATAACGCCATTTGGGCCGCATTCACACCGGCGTGTATTTCAAACGCGCGACGAAACACGCTAAAATGTGCGCTTTTCTGCTCGTTCTGGAAGCGCGTTGCAACCGCCGGTTGGCGTTAAATTGTTAATGGCGCCTCAAGCGCAGGTCGCGGCCGCTTGGCGTACAAAACGCCGCAAAATAAAAAGACGCAATGATAAAATGCCGGACGGTCTGCGACCAAAAAAGGCTCTGGAGCTACTTTGGGGAGTTTGCCGCGCGTGTGTGTGTGTGTGTGGGGGGCAGCCCATTCAAGAGAACTGGTCGCCCTAGGCGCAACACGAAAAAAAAAATCGCACGGGAATACGAGTTCCCGCCGCGCTCAGGTGCGAGCGCGGCCTGGTCCCGGCAACGGTCTCGGCGGCAGATCACCTTCTCCAACTCGTCGCGTTATCTCCTCCCTATTGGCGTTCGCTTTGAAAAACGAAACATATCTCTTTTTGACAACTACCCCCCCCCAAACGCAGATTTTTAATTGGCCACCTTCGCCGATCGCACCCTGCCCCGCCCCCCCCCCGGCCGCCCTTCGCATTTCCCGAAGAAGCCCACCTAGACCTTCGATTTAATGGCACCGATGACAAAAAAAAAGCGAGCGCCATCCAGTTTGATGACACGTTGACGGATTAATGGATCTGCGTTTCTCTTGTCTCTATAATTGCTCTAATGAGCAGGAGGCGGCGGCGGCGGCGAGGGAGAAACATCGCCAGAGGTTCTCATTGGTCTCCATCAGAAAGCTCACCTCTAAGCTGTTCCCTGCATCTCAGAGAAGCAGCGGGGGGGGGGGGGGGGGGGGAGTCAGAAACTGATTAGCTCTGCCTTTCCCAATGAGATAGCCGAGCTGAGGGCGCCTTCGGGGATTTACCGCGGCGGCTGACTGACTAAAGAGCGCCATCGGCCGCCAAGTGCACATGTTCACCGCTATCAGTCCAGCCAGTTAGATCTTTTTTTTTTTCCCTCTCGCCGTCCTTTGCGCAGTTTTGTCCTGGAATGTCAAGTTTTCAGCACGCGGCCGTTTCTGTAGCCGGAGCTCCTCGGATTCGTCGCCGCGGCGAGGTCGGATCTCAGGAGTTTAGGAAACGTTTAGGAAGTCACCGACTCCGACCGCCGAACTGGGAAATGCGTCATTTATCTGACGTTAAATAGCGGCGGGGGGGGGGGGGGGTTGTGGTTGCAGCTAGATGCCGGGACCCCGGTATTTTTCTTTTCCCCTCAGGCGCCAGATTTGCCGTAGGATCACTTTTACAACCGCCTTACGTTACTGATCACTGAGCCCGGGAAACCATTCAATGCCGGCGGTGGCTTGCCAAAGAGATAAGCGATGGCCGCCGCTCATCTCTATGCCCTTGGAGGACCGAAGCGACGTCACTTCCGGTTCTCAGACCATGTGAACGTGGCTTTTTTGCCGGCCGCAATACGTTGCAGTTTTCAAGTGGTCTACCGGGATTATAGCTGAAGATATCATCCATAACCCCGGTATCGGTATTTGCCACCGGCGGCTGGCTTTCTTATGAGCCACTGGAACACCTTCAGAAGTGGCGGGAGCCCCTCCCCCTTCCGCCATTCGCCGGTGTCGCTCAAGCTTATCGTGTCCGCTGGCTCATCCGAGAAATGATCCACGGGTGTGGCCGGCTGGTCACAAAGGCCCATCGCTGAGCCCAGGAAACCATTCAATGCCGGCGGGGGCTTGTCATAGAGATAAGCGATGGCAAGATGGCCGCTGCTCATCTTTATGTCCTTGGAGGACCAGAGCGACGTCACGACGTCACTTCCGGTTCTCAGGCCATGTTAACGTGTTTTTTTTGCCGACCGGTTTTCAAGTGGTTTACCGGGATTACAGCTGAAGATATCATCCATAACCCCGGTATCGTTTTCTGCAAACGGCGGCTGGCTTTCTCATGAGCCGCTGGAACACCTTCAGAAGCGGTGGGAGGGGATTCCACCCCCCCCCCCAGATCCGCGCCACTCGCCGGTGTCACACAGGCTTAACGTTTCCCCAGGCTCGCCCGAGAAATGATCCACCGGTGCGGCCGGCTGGTCACACAGGCGATCAAAGACTAGACTCTATGGCCTTGGAGGACCAAAGCAACGTCATGACGTCACTTCCGGTCCAGAGCGGAAGTAAACTTTTTTTTTTTAAAAGCAAAAGATCACATTTTTTTTATCCTAAAAGTTTTTTTTATTTCTTTTTTTTTTTTTTCATTTTAAAAGATAACTTTTTTTTTAAACTTATAAGATAACATTTTTTTTAGATCTTATAAGATTTTTTTTTATCCTAAAAGATTTTTTTTTATCTTAAAAGATAACTTTTTTATATTTTAAAAGATCATTTTTTTCGTTCATCTTAAAAGATAACTTTTTTTTTTTAAAACTTATAAGATACATTTTTTATCTTAGAAGATAACATTTTTTTTAGATCCTGTAAGATTTTTTTTTTTTTTTATCCTAAAAGACATTTTCTTTTTTTATATTAGAAGATACAATTTTTTTTATCTTAAAAGATAACATTTTTTTTTTAGATCTTATAAGATTTTTTTTTTATCCTGAAAGATCTTTTTTTTTATCTTAAAAGATATTTTTTTTTCATCTTAAAAGATAACTTTTTTTTTTTTAAACTTATAAGATAATTTTTTTTTATCTTAGAAGATAAAATTTTTTTTAGATCTTATAAGATTTTTTTTTATCCTAAAAGATCTTTTTTTTTTATCTTAAAAGATAACTTTTTTTTTTTTTAATCCTAAAAGATAATTTTTTTTTCATCTTGAAAGATAACTTTTTTTTTTAAACTTATAAGATAATTTTTTTTTTAACTTAAGATCTTTAAAGATACATTTTTATTCATAAATTTTTTTGACCACATGCAGTCCAGTGTATTTTTTTTTCTGTATCAAAAATGCATGGGAAGTAGGTTATATGGTCTTCAATGGCATAGTTCACACCAGTGCTTGCAATTCCAGTACGTTCCAGTTCCAGAAAAAAAAAGTAGAACATGCTGCATTTTTCCTGCACTGGACTGTACTGAAATGCTGTAAAATGCATCAAAGACGCACCGGAACGCCTCAGAAAGCACCTAAACGCACCAAAAAAATGCATTGGAACACACGTCTTTATTTAAGGTTAAGAAAATCTGGAATGCATCTGCACTGCGTTTCTATGGCGTGAACTTTTTTTATCTTAAAAGATCTTTTTTTTGATCTTTAAAGATCATTTTTTTTTTTATTTTTATTTTTTATCTTAAAAGATACATTTTTTATTTTTTTTACCCTAAAAGATATTTTTTTTATCTTAAAAGATCATTTTAGAGGAGAGATTTGAGGTCTTTTAGACTGAGATCTTTCCATGAAGAGGACCTGTCGTGATGTATTGTACCAAAGTTTGTCCCCATTCCACAAGCATGCACAGTTTTGAAGCGTGACATGTTGGGTATCTATTTACTCGGCGTAACATTATCTTTCACAATATACAAAAAAAATTGGGGTAACTTTTACATTTTGTTTTGTTAATTCATTAAAGTGTATTTTTTATTTTAAAACATTTAAAAAAATTGTGTTTGAAAAACTGCTATGCAAATACTGTGTGACATAAAAAATTTGCAATAACCGCCATTTTATTCTCTAGGGTCTCTGCTAAAAAAAATAAATAAAAGTAATTTTCTAGCAAAAAATACAGATTTTTACTTGTAAACAACAAGTTTTTGTTTAGTAGTGCAGAATATAGAGGATGCAGGGTTAGCAGAATGTGGGGTAATAGGGGATGCAGGGGGAGCAGAATATAGAGGATGTAGGGAGTGCAGAATATAGAGGATGCCGGGGGTGCAGAATGCGGGGTAGTGGGTGATGTAGGAGGTGCAGAATATAGAGGATAAAGGGGTGGCAGAATGTGGGGTAGTGGGGAATGCAGGGGGTTCAGAATTTAGAGGATGCCAGGGGTGCAGAATGTGGGGTAGTGGGTGATGCAGGGGGTGCAGAATATAGAGGATAAAGGGGTGGCAGAATGTGGGGTAGTGGGGAATGCAGGGGGTTCAGAATTTAGAGGATGCCAGGGGTGCAGAATGTGGGGTAGTGGGTGATGCAGGGGGTGCAGAATATAGAGGATAAAGGGGTGGCAGAATGTGGGGTAGTGGGGAATGCAGGGGGTTCAGAATTTAGAGGATGCAGGGGGTGCAGAATGAGGGTTAGTGGGGGATGCAGAGGGAGCAAAATGTGGGGTAGTGGGGGGATGCAGGGGGTGCAGAATATAGAGGGTGCAGGGTTAGATGACTGTGGGGGATGCAGGGGGTGCAGGACAACCTGGGCTTAGAGGAAGTGGGTTTAATGATACTGGCCATCAGACTGAGGACATCCAGTGGCAGAAAATAGTACTGCAGGGGGTATCTCTGGATGTTGCGGCGTTTAATGAGCTATTCGCTTTTTATATGGTTAGCTTTGGCTGGAGTTTTGCTTTCTTCTATGTAGACTCCAAACTTTTTGTGTTAGTTTTGGATGGAGTGTGGAAGGATTAGCCCCCCTGTCAGGTTTTTATGGCTGATTTACCCTCACTATTGGTCCTGGTAAACATGGCCTTATGTTTGAGACATGATGTGTTGTCACAGGGACAGGAAGTGAGGGGAAATTTTCCTATGGGGACACATGTTCTGATATGACCATCAGGAGGCGCTGTGTGTCAGCTGGATGCAGGGGGTGCTTAGGTGTAACGGGGGAGTAGTGGGGGATACAGAGTGCAGGCAATAGGGGGGGCATGCTGTACTTAATGTGGGGTAATGGGGGATGCAGGGGTTACAGAACTGGGGGGGATAGTCATTAGTAATGGGGGTACAGAGAGAGCTGTAGGGGGTGCAGAAGGTGGGGGATGCAGGGGGTGCAGAATGTAAAGGATGCCGGGGGTGCAGAATGTAGAAGATGCGGGGGTGTAAAATGTAGAGGATGCAGGCGGTGCAGAATGTAGAGGATGTAGGAGGTGCAGAATGTAGAGGATGCAGGGGTTGCAGAATGTAGAGAATGCAGGGGGTGCAGAATGTAGAAGATGCCGGGGGTGCAGAATGTAGAGGATGCCGGGGGTGCAGAATGTAGAGGATGGGGGGGGGGTGCAAATTGTAGAGGATGCAGGGGGTGCATAATGTAGAGGATGCAGGGGGTGCAGAATGTAGAGGATGCAGGGGGTGCAAAATGTAGAGGATGTAGGGATGCAGAATGTAGAGGATGCAGGGGGTGCAGAATGTAGAGGATGCAGGGGGTGCAGAATGTAGAGGATGTAGGGGGTGCAGAATGTGGAGGGTTCAGTATGTAGAGAATGTAGAGAGTGCAGAATGTAAAGGATGCAGGGGGTGCAAAATGTAGAGGATGTGGGGGGCGCAGAATGTAGACGATGCCGGGGGTGCAGAATGTAGAGGATGCAGGGGGTGCATAATATACAGGATGCCGGGGGTGCAGAATGTAGAGGATGTAGGAGGTGCATAATATACAGGATGCTGGGGGTGCAGAATGTAGAGAATGTAGGAGGTGCATAATATACAGGATGCAGGGGGTGCAGAATGTAGAGGATGCAGAATGTGGAGGATGCAGGGGGTGCAGAATGTAGAGGATGTAGGAGGTGCAGAATGTAGAGGATGCAGTGGTTACAGGATGTAGAAGATGCCGGGGGTGCAGAATGTAGAAGATGCCGGGGGTGCAGAATGTAGAAGATGCCGGGGGTGCAGAATGTAGAGAATGCAGGGGGTGCAGAATGTAGAGGGTGCAGAATGTGGAGAATGCAGGGGGTGCAGAATGTAGAGGATGCAGGGGGTGCAGAATGTAGAGGATGTAGGAGGTGCAGAATGTAGAGGATGTAGGGATGCAGCATGTAGAGGATGCAGTGGTTGCAGGATGTAGAAGATGCCGGGGGTGCAGAATGTAGAAGATGCCGGGGGTGCAGAATGTAGAGAATGCAGGGGGTGCAGAATGTAGAGGGTGCAGAATGTAGAAAATGCCGGATGTGCAAAATGTAGAGGATGCAGGGGGTGCAGAATGTGCAGGATGCAGGGGGTGCAGAATTTAGAGGATGCAGGGGGTGCAGAATGTACAGGATGCAGGGGGTGCAGAATGTAGAGGATGCGGGGGGTGCAGAATGTAGAAGATGCAGGGCATGCAGAATGTAGAAGATGCCGGGGGTGCAGAATGTAGAGAATGCAGGGGGTGCAGAATGTAGAGGGTGCAGAATGTAGAAAATGCCGGATGTGCAAAATGTAGAGGATGCAGGGGGTGCAGAATGTGCAGGATGCAGGGGGTGCAGAATGTAGAGGATGCAGGGCATGCAGAATGTAGAGGATGTAGGAGGTGCATAATTTACAGGATGCAGGGGGTGCAGAATGTAGAGGATGCAGGGGGTGCAGAGTGTAGAGGATGCAGGGGGTGCAGAGTGTAGAGGATGCAGGGGGTGCAGAATGTAGAGGATGCAGGGGGTGCAGAGTGTAGAGGATGCAGGGGGTGCAGAATGTAGAGGATGCAGGGGGTGCAGAATGTAGAGGATGCAGGGGGTGCATAATGTAGAGGATGCAGGGTGTGCAGAGTGTAGAGGATGCAGGGGGTGCAGAATGTAGAGGATGCAGGGGGTGCAGAGTGTAGAGGATGCAGGGGGTGCAGAGTGTATAGGATGCAGGGGGTGCAGAATGTAGAGGATGCAGGGTGTGCAGAGTGTAGAGGATGCAGGGGGTGCAGAATGTAGAGGATGCAGGGGGTGCAGAGTGTAGAGGATGCAGGGGGTGCAGAGTGTATAGGATGCAGGGTGTGCAGAGTGTAGAGGATGCAGGGGGTGCAGAGTGTAGAGGATGCAGGGGGTGCAGAATGTAGAGGATGCAGGGGGTGCAGAGTGTAGAGGATGCAGGGGGTGCAGAGTGTAGAGGATGCTGGGGGTGCAGAATGTAGAGGATGCAGGGGGTGCAGAATGTAGAGGATGCAGGGGGTGCAGAATGTAGAGGATGCAGGGTGTGCAGAGTGTAGAGGATGCAGGGGGTGCAGAATGTAGAGGATGCAGGGGGTGCAGAATGTAGAGGATGCAGGGGGTGAAGAATGTAGAGGATGCAGGGGGTGAAGAGTTAGAGGATGCAGGGGGTGCAGAATGTAGAGGATGCAGGGGGTGCAGAATGTAGAGGATGCAGGGGGTGCAGAATGTAGAGGATGCAGGGGGTGCAGAATGTAGAGGATGCAGGGGGTGCAGAATGTAGAGGATGCAGGGGGTGCAGAGTGTAGAGGATGCAGGGTGTGCAGAGTGTAGAGGATGCAGGGGATGCAGAGTGTAGAGGATGCAGGGAGTGCAGAATGTAGAGGATGCAGGGGGTGCAGAGTGTAGAGGATGCAGGGGGTGCAGAGTGTAGAGGATGCAGGGGGTGAAGAATGTAGAGGATGCAGGGGGTGCAGAATGTAGAGGATGCAGGGGGTGAAGAATGTAGAGGATGCAGGGTGTGCCGAGTGTAGAGGATGCAGGGGGTGCAGAATGTAGAGGATGCAGGGGGTGCAGAGTGTAGAGGATGCAGGGGGTGCAGAGTGTATAGGATGCAGGGGGTGCAGAATGTAGAGGATGCAGGGGGTGCAGAATGTAGAGGATGCAGGGGGTGCAGAATGTAGAGGATGCAGGGTGTGCAGAGTGTAGAGGATGCAGGGTGTGCAGAGTGTAGAGGATGCAGGGTGTGCAGAGTGTAGAGGATGCAGGGGGTGCAGAATGGAGAGGATGCAGGGTGTGCAGAGTGTAGAGGATGCAGGGGGTGCAGAATGTAGAGGATGCAGGGGGTGCAGAATGTAGAGGATGCAGGGGGTGCAGAATGTAGAGGATGCAGGGGGTGCAGAATGTAGAGGATGCAGGGGGTGCAGAATGTAGAGGATGCAGGGGGTGCAGAATGTAGAGGATGCAGGGTGTGCAGAGTGTAGAGGATGCAGGGTGTGCAGAATGTATAGGATGCAGGGTGTGCAGAGTGTAGAGGATGCAGGGGGTGCAGAATGTAGAGGATGCAGGGGGTGCAGAATGTAGAGGATGCAGGGGGTGCAGAATGTAGAGGATGCAGGGTGTGCAGAGTGTAGAGGATGCAGGGGGTGCAGAATGTAGAGGATGCAGGGGGTGCAGAATGTAGAGGATGCAGGGGGTGCAGAGTGTAGAGGATGCAGGAGGTGCAGAGTGTATAGGATGCAGGGGGTGCAGAATGTACAGGATGCAGGGGGTGCAGAATGTAGAGGATGCGGGGGGTGCAGAATGTAGAGGATGCAGGGGGTGCAGAGTGTAGAGGATGCAGGGGGTGCAGAATGTAGAGGATGCAGGGGGTGCAGAATGTAGAGGATGCAGGGGGTGCAGAGTGTAGAGGATGCAGGGGGTGCAGAGTGTAGAGGATGCAGGGGGTGTAGAGGATGCAGGGGGTGTAGAGGATGCAGGGGGTGCAGAATGTAGAGGATGCAGGGTGTGCAGAGTGTAGAGGATGCAGGGGGTGCAGAATGTAGAGGATGCAGGGGGTGCAGAATGTAGAGGATGCAGGGTGTGCAGAGTGTAGAGGATGCAGGGGGTGCAGAATGTAGAGGATGCAGGGGGTGCAGAATGTAGAGGATGCAGGGGGTGCAGAATGTAGAGGATGCAGGGTGTGCAGAGTGTAGAGGATGCAGGGGGTGCAGAATGTAGAGGATGCAGGGGGTGCAGAATGTAGAGGATGCAGGGGGTGCAGAGTGTAGAGGATGCAGGAGGTGCAGAGTGTATAGGATGCAGGGGGTGCAGAATGTAGAGGATGCAGGGGGTGCAGAATGTAGAGGATGCAGGGGGTGCAGAGTGTAGAGGATGCAGGAGGTGCAGAGTGTATAGGATGCAGGGGGTGCAGAATGTAGAGGATGCAGGGGGTGCAGAATGTAGAGGATGCGGGGGGCGCAGAATGTAGAGGATGCAGGGGGTGCAGAATGTAGAGGATGCAGGGGGTGCAGAATGTAGAGGATGCAGGGGGTGCAGAGTGTAGAGGATGCAGGGGGTGCAGAGTGTAGAGGATGCAGGGGGTGCAGAATGTAGAGGATGCAGGGAGTGTAGAGGATGCAGGGGGTGCAGAGTGTAGAGGATGCCGGGGGTGCAGAGTGTAGAGGATGCAGGGGGTGCAGAGTGTAGAGGATGCAGGGGGTGCAGAGTGTAGAGGATGCAGGGGGTGTAGAGTGTAGAGGATGCATGGAGTGTAGAGGATGCAGGGGGTGCAGAGTGTAGAGGACGCCGGGGGTGCAGAATGTGGGGTAGTGGAGGATAAGGGGGTGAGGAGTGTATGAGGAGTCCCTGGGGGCGGGGCCCTGTCAGACGCGATGTACGGGGGCCCCATGGTTTCTAATAACGGCCCGTCTCTACAGTGTGAGATCATCTAAGGCACTGCAGTCTCTGAGGTTTGGTGATGTCACTATCGTCCTCCTTGCTGGAGGTTCGGACATGGGGGGGGGGGGGGGGGGAGGGAAGCAAAGATCCATTTCAGCAACCGCACAGGGAGAGCATTGTTTTCAATAAGTCGGGCGACTCTTAGACCGGCCTTGTGAGAAGGAGCAGTAAAGCACAACCACCGCAAGTCACTGAAAAGGCCAGCAGAGAGGGAAAGTACCCCCCCACCCCCCCAACTCGCCTCGATAAAATCCCCTTCAGCCGCCATCGTATCGCCTCCGGCTCCACAAAAGTCACTTTGCTGCAAGTGACGACCTTTTTTTTCGCTCAAGAACAAAATCGTTATGTGATAAAAATCATCCCGGACCAGCCCCCTCCTTCCTACAAGATGAGGCCCAACTCCACGTGATTGACCCAGAATCCCCTCTTCCCCCCCCTTTTATTTTTTTTGCACCTTGGGCATTCATTGCTAAGACCATCCTAACCCCCCCCCAAACTGCGTGCCTTCATGAGATGCCTTCATGAGATGCCATCAAAAAAACATAAGGTCTTTGGATGGCACCCAAACCTCCATTCATTTTGCTGCCTCCTCATAAACTCCATGTCTGATCCTCAACTACGGCTTTGTTTGTGACAAAAGCCAGGAATTGTATTTTTTTTTCTGCCTCTTATCTCTAATGGAGCTTCTTCTTCTTCTTCTTCTTCTCCTTTTTTTTTTTTTGTAATGTTGCATGCGTGCCGCCTGTCTATGCGTCTATGAGCGCAGTATGGAAGTGAGCGTCTGATGCGGTACGCCTGGTTTATCATTGCAGGACACCCACGTCCACTTCTCCTTCTGTCTGCCTTGCCAACGTCTCAACCATCACCAAACCCCCCCCCCCCACCCCCCCACCCCGGCTTTATCAAAGGAGCCAATGGGAGGGTGGGGGGGTCTCTCCGTTCCCCCCTTTTTTTTTTCCTGTACATTTTTGTTCTTGATACAATGTATATATATAGAGATGTGCGTCACATGCTTGTTATTCAGTAGACTCGGTTTCTCTCTCTCTCTCTCTCTCTCTCTCTCTCTCTCTCTCTCTCCCTTCTCTCTCCTCTCTCTTTTACTCAGGTCACTTTGACAAGCTCACTCTCCTCCCACTAGCATTGCAATTAGCATATTAATAAACCACAGTACTGCCAGTGGAGAGAGAGAGCGAGGAGAGAGCGAGGAGAGAGCGAGGAGAGAGAGAGCGAGAGAACGCACATACAAGCTCACATACAGAGACAGAATAAAAATTCCTTCTGCCTGCTTCCTCTGAGGCCCAATTTCTGGCTTTTTAGGAGGGGGGCTTGTTTCTTTTTTTGTTCTCCGAGATTCCGCACGGGCATTTTATGCCAGGAGCCGTAGCCGCGGGCACCCAGTACCTTCTCGGTTTCAGACCAGGCATGTGAAGATGTCAGTGGGCTGCGCATGTCCTGGTAAGTGCCTTATCTTCTTTCTTTTTTTTTTATTATTATTATTCCCTGATAATTAACTGGGAATCAATTAGCTTAAGTCGCCTTTGTCGCAGCAAACCGGGGGGCCTGTGGATGTTCTTTTTTTGCGTCAAAGATACAAAAGTGACCCGTGTGTTGGCTTTACCTTGGAGTGGATCGAAGGTGGTGGTGATGGTGGTGGTGATGGTGGAAAAGGGCAAGAAACAAAATTAACCTATATGTTGGCTTTACCTTGGAGTGGATCGAAGGTTGTGGTGATGGTGGTGGTGATGGTGGAAGGGGGAAAGAAACAAAAGTGACCTGTGTGTTGTCTTTACCTTGGAGTGGATCGAAGGTGGTGGTGGTGGTGATGGTGGAAGGGGGGCAAGAAACAAAAGTGACCTGTGTGTTGGCTTTACCTTGGAGTGGATCGAAGCTGGTGATGGTGGTGATGGTGGAAGGGGGCAAGAAACAAAAGTAACCTGTGTGTTGGCTTTACCTTGGAGTGGATCGAAGGTGGTGGTGGTGGTGATGGTGGAAGGGGGCAAGAAACAAAAGTAACCTATGTGTTGGCTTTACCTTGGAGTGGATCGAAGGTGGTGATGGTGGTGATGGTGGAAGGGGGAAAGAAACAAAAGTGATCTGTGTGTTGGCTTTACCTTGGAGTGGATAGAAGGTGGTGGTGATGGTGGAAGGGGGCAAGAAAGAAAAGTAACCTGTGTGTTGGCTTTACCATGGAGTGGATCAAAGTTGGTGATGGTGGTGATGGCGGAAGGGGGCAAGAAACAAAAGTAACCTGTGTGTTGGCTTTACCATGGAGTGGATCAAAGTTGGTGATGGTGGTGATGGTGGAAGGGGGCAAGAAACAAAAGTGACCTGTGTGTTGGCTTTACCTTGGAGTTGATCAAAGGTGGTGGTGGTGGTGGAAGGCCGCAAGAAACAAAAGTAACCTGTGTGTTGGCTTTACCTTGGAGTGGATTGAAGGTGGTGGTGGTGGTGGAAGGCGGCAAGAAACAAAAGTGACCTGTGCATTGGCTATACCTTGCAGTGGATCAAAGGTGGTGGTGGTGGTGGTGGAAGAGGGTAAGAAACAAAAGTGACCTGTGCGTTGGCTTTACCTTGGAGTGGATTGAAGGTGGTGGTGGTGATGGTGATGGAAGAAGAGGGTGGAGGGGGGAGATGAAAAAAAAAAATCCCTGAAAAAAATCCTAAATATGAACCAATCAGAAGTGCTTGTGGACTTTTGACCTTAGGTCACGGCGTCGGTAGGCTTGGGGTTGACCAAAAAAATAAATACATTTGTAGGCCTGGATTGGCAAACTGCAAAAAAAAAATGTTTTCTGGAATGTAGCGCACTGCAATTTTTTTTTTCTTGTTTTTCTTTCCCCCAAACACGGCGCCCCCGGCTGAGGGGGGTTACTAGAGGTTGTTGTCGTCCCTGCGGCCAGTGAAAGACCCATTTTTGGACCCGGTTTTTGAATGATACGCTTGTACATTCCCTTGATCTCGGTTAACTCTTCCGGCGCCGGTTTGGTTAGGCGAATATTGAACTGCCTGTTGATTGCTGCGGTGTCAGAACCCGGAGATATTATTATTATTTGCGTTATGCTAGAGCTGTACATATATATTTTTTTTGGTGGTTGTTGTTGTTTGGGGGGTGGGGCGTTGTGTGCCAGATGGTTTCTTTTTTGTTTTTTGTTTTTTCGAAAAGGCGCTGGAGTTGTTGTAGACTTAGGCACAGATTGTACGGCTGTTCTTCTATCTGGATGTGTTTAGCAAGGACACCTTTGCAGCGCGCATATCCGCAGGGACTCATTATCAACGTCTAAGAGAAAGACAAGGAAACATTAGGACTTAGTTTAACCCAGTGGCTGCTGGATTCTCCGAGGACAGAGGAAACTCTCAAGGGGGAGAATTTTTTTTTCTTTCTTTTTTTTTTTTTTTCTTTTTTTGCTAGGCAACGTGCCTTGAGAAATGTTGTTTTTGTATTTGGTGGCTAGATGTGTTTTGTTTTTTTTAGCTTTGTTTTCCATTAACTCCAATGTGACCGTAATAAATACTCATGCAGCATTGGTATACATTTTATCGATAATAATAATATTACTATTCATATTAATAATGATAATGATAATATTTTTATTATTATTAAAAAATAATAATAAATAATATTTCTCTAGTGTTGGGCTCCTTGAGATGATCCCACATTTCTCTGGCTTGGTACAAGACACCTGTTCAGAATAAGATTTGGTGATTCGTGACTCGTGGTATCAGCATCTTGCCCCCCCCCCCCCCCCCCATGCATTGCCTTGGTTCAGGTAGAGCAAGAAATACTCCAAATAACCAATGTATGGGGACTTCCCTCCAAAATATTGAGTTCATTGTATCGCTATGGGATCAATAACAATAGCAAATATTATTTAGAATATTTCAATAGCATTGGGTTGGTGTTGGGCTCTGTGAAGGGTTGTCATGTATCTCTGGCTTGGTACAAGACACCTGTGCAGAATAAGATTTGGTGGCTTGTGACTTGTGGCATCAGCTTCTTCTCCCCCATGCGTTGCCTTGGTTCAGGTGGAGTAAGAAATACTTTATATAACCAATGTATGGGGACTTCCCTCCAAATGATTGAGTTCACTGTATTGATATTGTAACAATAATAAAAATAACAAATAATATTTAGAATATTTCTATAGCGTTGGGTTGGTGTTGGGCTCTTTGAAGGGTTCTCACGTATCTCTGGCTTGGTACGAGACACCTGTTAAGGATAAGATTTGGAAAAACAGTGATAAATAATCTTTCTCTAGTGTTGGTGTTGACCTCTTTGAAGAGACCCTAGATTTCTCTGGCATCCACATCTTGACACCCATGTGTTGCCTTGGTTCAAGTAGAGTAAGAAATACTCCATGTGACCAAAATATGAGGACTTCCCTCCAAATTATTGAGCTCAGGTCCACCAAGCCTGTCTAGGGGCTGCTGTTCAGAGGATTACAGGAAGCCTATATAAAGGTAGATGTCGTGTATTTCTATAGGGTTGATGATGGACTCTGAAGAGTTCTCACGTATCCCTGGCTTGGCACAAGACACTTGTTAAGAATTCGATTCGGTGACTCCTGACTTGTGGCATCAGCATCTTGCCCCCCCCCCCATGCGTTGCCTTGGCTCAGGTAAAGTAAGAAATACTTCATATGACCAAAGTGTAGGGACTTCCCTCCAAATTGTTCATTGTATCGATATTGTATCACTAATAATAATAACAAATAATATTTTAAAAATGTTCTATAGCGTTGGGTTGGTGTTTGGCTCTTTGAGGTGATCCCGCATTTCTTTGGCTTGGTACACAACACCCGTTCAGACTAAGATTTGGTGACTCCTGACTTGTTGCATCAGCATCTTGACTCCTCCCGTGCGTTGCCTTGGTTCAGGTGGAGAAAAGCTGGATACACACTATACAACTCTTGTTGTTTGATTTCCTTTAGATTTACCTTCAACTGTGTAGTGCAAGAGCCCGCCAGACTGCATACACATTGAAAGTGTTTAGGTTTGACCTCATTTTATATGGTTTTGGTAAATCTAAAAGACAATTGTAAAGCGTGTATCCATCTTAAGAAATACTTTATATAACCAAAGTATGAGGCCTTGCCTCCAAATTATTGAGTTTGTTGTATCGATATTGTATCAATAATAATAATAACAAATAATATTTAGAATATTTCTATAAGGTTGGGTTGGTGTTGGGCTCTTTGAAGAGTTCTCACGTATCCCTGGCTTGGTACGAGACACCTGTTAAGGTTTAGATTTGGTGACACTTGACTTGTGGCATCAGCATCTTGACCCCCCCCATGCGTTGCCTTGGTTCAGGTGGAGTAAGAAATACTTTATATAACCGTAGTATGGGGACTTCATTCCAAGTGATTGAGTTCAGGTCCACCAAGCCTTTCTAAGGGATGCTGTTCAGAGGATTAAAGGAAGCCAATATAAAGGTAGACATCAGGTATTTATACTAGCTGTACACTTTGTAATTTTTCTTTGTTTTTGTATTTAGTGGGTAGATTTGTTTTCCATTGATTCCAATGTGACCTTAATAAATACTCATTGGTAAACATTGTATCGATAATAATCGAACATATTTCTATAGTGTTGGTGTTGGTTGGTTGGGTTCCCACATTTCTCTAGCATCACAGTCTTGACCCCCATGTGTTTTTTTAGTTCATGTAGAAGAAATTCTCCATATGACCAATGTACGGGGAGTTCCCTCCAAATTACTGAGTTCATTTTATCGATATTGTATCAATAATAATAATAACAAATAATGTTTTGAATATTTCTATAGTGTTGGGTTGGTGCTGGACTCTTTGAAGGTTCACATGTATCTCTGGCTTGGTACGAGACGCCTGTTCAGAATAAGATTTGGTGATGTGTGACTTGTGGCATCAGCATCTTGCCCCCCTCCCCCCCCTTGCCTTTCCTTGGTTCAGGTAGAGTAAGAAATACACCATATGACCAAAGTATGGGGCTTCCCTCCAAATTGTTGAGTTCATTGTATCAATAATAATAATAACAAATAATATTTAGAATATTTATATAGCGTTGGTTTGGTGTTGGGCTCTTTGAAGGGTTGTCATGTATCTCTGGCAACAGACACCTGTTAAGGATCAGATTTGGAATAATAATAATGATAAATAATATTTCTCTAGTGTTGGTGTTGGGCTCTTTGAAGATATCCCACATTTCTCTGGCATCAACATCTTGCCCCCCCCCCCCCATGTTTTGCCTTGGTTCTGGTAGAGTAAGAAATACTCCATATAACCAATGTATGGGGACTTCCCACCAAATTATTGAGTTCAGGTCCAGCAAGCCAATCTAAGAGCTGCTGTGCAGAGGATTACAGGAAGCCAATCTAAAGGCAGATGCCAGGTATTTCCACAGGGTTGGACTTGTGGCATCAGCATCTTGCCCACCCCCTCATGTGTTACCATGGTTCAGGTAGAATATAAGAAATACTCCATATGACCAAAGTATTGAGTTGAGTATTGTATTGTTGAGTTCATTGTATCGATATTATATCAATTGTATTGTATCAATAATAATAATAACAAATAATATTTAGAATATTTCTATAGCGTTCTGTTGGTGTTGGGCTCTTTAAAGAGTTCTCACGTATCCCTGGTACAAGACACCTGTTAAGGATAAGATATGGTGACACATGACATATGGCATCAGCATCTTGACCACCCCCCCCCCCCCTTCAGGTGGAGTAAAAAGTAAGAAATACTCCATATGGCCAAATTATGGGGGTTTCCCTCAAAGTTTCAGGTCCACCAAGCCTGTCTAAGAGCTGCTGTTCAGAGGATTACAGGAAGCCAATATAAAGGTAGACATCAGGTATTTCTAAAGGGTTGGTGTCAGACTCTGAAGAGTTCTCGCGTATCCCTGACTTGGTACAGGACACCTGTTCAGAATAAGTTCAGGTCCACCAAGCCTGTCTAAGAGCTGCTGTTCAGAGGATTACAGGAAGCCAGTATTAAGGTAGTCATCAGGTATTTGTACTAGCTGTGCACTTTTTTAATTTTTCTTTCTTTTTGGATTTAGTGGATAGATTTGTTTTCCATTGACTCCAATATGATTGTAATAAATACTCATGCAGCACTCGAATACATTGTATCGATAATAATAATAATTATTATTATTATAAATAATATTTCTCTAGTGTTGGTGTTGGGCTCCCACATTTCTCTGGCATCACCATCTTGATCCCCACATGTTGCTTTAGTTCAGGTACAAGAAATGCTCCATATGACCAATGTATGGGGACTTCCCGCCAAAATTATTGAGTTCAGATCCACCAAGCCTGTCTCAGAGCTTCTGTGGAAAGGATTACAGGAAGCCAATATAAAGGTAGACATCAGGTATTTCTATAAGGTTGGTGTCGGACTCTGAAGAGTTCTCACGTATCTCTGACTTGGTACAAGACAACTGTTCAGAATAAGATTTGGTGATCCATGACTTGTGGCATCAGCATCTTGCACCCCCAATGCGTTGCCTTGGCTCAGGTAGAGTAAGAAAAGCTCCATATGACCAAAGTGTGGGGACTTCCTTTCAAATTATTGAGTTCGTTGTATCGATATTGTATCAATAATAATATTAACAAATAATATTTAGAATATTTATATAGCGTTGGGTTGGTGTTGGGCTCTTTAAAGAGTTCTCACGTATCTCTGGCTTGGTACGAGACACCTGTTAAGGATAAGATATAGCGACACGTGACTTGTGGCATCAGCATCTTGACCCCCCCCCTCATGCGTTGCCTTAGTTCAGGTGGAGTAAGAAATACTCCATATGGCCAAAGTATGAGGGCTTCCCTCCAAGTTATTAAGTTCAGGTCCACCAAGCCTGTCTAAGAGCTGCTGTTCAGAGGATTACAGGAAGCCAATGGGGTTAGTGTCAGACTCTGAAGAGTTCTCACGTATCTCTGACTTGGTACAAGACACCTGTAATAAGATTTGATTTGGTGATCCGTGACTTGTGGCATCAGCATCTTGCACCCCCAATGCGTTGCCTTGGCTCAGGTAGAGTAAGAAATGCTCCATCTGACCAAAGTGTGGGGACTTCCTTTCAAATTATTGAGTTCGTTGTATCAATATTGTATCAATAATAATAATAACAAATAATATAGCGTTGGGTTGGTGTTGGGATCTTTAAAGGGGGCTCTTTAAAGGGTTGTCATGTATTTCTGACTTGGTACAAGACACCTGTTAAGGATAATATTTGGTGAATCCTGACTTGTGACATCAGCATCTTGCCCCCCCCCCCTCCCATGTTTTGCCTTGGTTCAGGTGGAGTAAGAAATACTCCATATGACCACGAAAGTATGGGGACTTCCCTCCAAATTATTGAGTTCAGATCCACCAAGCCTGTCTAAGAGGATTACAAGAAGCCAATATAAAGGTAGACGTCTGGTATTTATACATTATGGAAGGCAAAAAAATTCAACACACTGAGTCAAGAGACCATAAAGATCCATATTTAAAAAAGACAGGATATCATTTTAATTGCTTAGCCCAGGAACTAGGAATGATGGGAGGTTGTAATTTGAACTCTACCCTTTTCTCCTGGGATCAATCCCATATCACCAGGGAAAGTACAGGTGAAGGTGCAAAACAACATCTGTGAAATACCTAGACCTAAGCGTTGATTTTGTAGATAAAGATCTCAATTGATTTTTTTAATGAATGTATAACAGGATGAAATGTTAACTTCTCTCTCTCTCTATATATATATATGTATCTGGAGTTCCCTGTTGATATATAATATGTGGTCAAAAGTTTTTGGACATCCGACTATCACACCCACAGGATATGGTCAGGTATGTGGACCTCCTTCAAATGATGGAGGTCAAGTTTTTCCAATGGTTATGCTCCATCAAACAAAGATATTGTAGACCAGCCACTCTCAGCTGGGGTTCCATGGCACCCTAGGGTTCCTCCAGAGGTTGCTAGGGGTTCCCTGAACTGTGATCTCTCATCTGATGGTTCCTGCATGGTTTTGAGTCCATACCCACTCGGCAGAGCCACCTGCACGACCCCAACTATCTGTTTAGGGTTGCATTCTCACCACTGCTGTAAAGGGGGCATTCTTTTTTACTGGCCATGGTCAGCAACAATACTCAGGTAGGCCATGGTGGTTAAACCATGCTCAATTGGTACTAAGGGGCCCAAAGTGTGCCAAGAAAATATCCCTCAGACCATTACATCCCCACCACCAGCCTGAACCGGTGATACCCCATCCCCCACACCATTACACCCCCACCACCAGCCTGAACCGGTGATACCCCATCCCCCACACCATTACACACCCACCACCAGCCTGAACCGGTGATACCCCATCCTCCACACCATTACACCTCCACCACCAGCCTGAACCGGTGATACCCCATCCTCCACACCATTACACCCCCACCACCAGCCTGAACCGGTGATACCCCATCCCCCACACCATTACACCACCACCACCAGCCTGAACCGGTGATACCCCATCCCCCACACCATTACACCACCACCACCAGCCTGAACCGGTGATACCCCATCCCCCACACCATTACACCCCCACCACCAGCCTGAACCGGTGATACCCATCCCCCACACCATTACACCCCCACCACCAGCCTGAACTGGTGATATCCCATCCCCCACACCATTACACCACCACCACCAGCCTGAACCGGTGATACCCCATCCCCCACACCATTACACCCCCACCACCAGCCTGAACCGGTGATATCCCATCCCCCACACCATTACACCTCCACCACCAGCCTGAACCGGTGATATCCCATCCCCCCCACCATTACACCCCCACCACCAGCCTGAACCGGTGATACCCCATCCCCCACACCATTACACCCCCACCACCAGCCTGAACCGGTGATACCCCATCCCCCACACTATTACACCCCCACCACCAGCCTGAACCGGTGATACCCCATCCCCCACACCATTACACCCCCACCACCAGCCTGAACCGGTGATACCCCATCCCCCCACACCATTAAACCCCCACCACCAGCCTGAACCGGTGATATCTCATCCCCCACACCATTACACCCCCACCACCAGCCTGAACTGGTGATATCCCATCCCCCACACCATTACACCCCCACCACCAGCCTGAACCGGTGATACCCCATCCCCCACACCATTACACCCCCACCACCAGCCTGAACCGGTGATACCCCATCCCCCACACCATTACACCCCCACCACCAGCCTGAACCGGTGATACCCCATCCCCCACACCATTACACCCCCACCACCAGCCTGAACCGGTGATACAAGGCAGGATGGATCCATGCGCCAAATTCTGACCCCACCATCTGAATGTTGCAGCTGAAATCCAGACTCATCAGACCAGGCAACGTTTTTCCAATCTTCTATTGTCCAATTTTGGTGAGCCTGTGCCAATTGTAGCCTCAGTTTCCTGTTCTGAGCTGACAGGAGTGGCACCCGGTGTGGTCTTCTGCTGCTGTAGCCCATCTGCTTGTGTTGTGCGTTCAGAGATGGTATTCTGCATACCTTGGATGTAACGAGTGGTTATTTGAATTACTGTTGCCTTTCTATCATCTGGAACCAGTCTGCCCATTCTCCTCTGACCTCAACAAGCCATTTTCCTCCACACAACCGCCGCTCACTGGATATTTTCTCTTTTTCCCACCATTCTCAGTAAACCCCGAAAGTTGGCTGTGTGTGAAAATCCCAGAAATACTCAGACCAGCCCGTCTGGCACCGACAACCATGCCACGTTCAAAGTCACTTCAATCCCCTTTCTTCCCCATTCTGATGCTCGGTTTGAACTTCAGAAAGTCATCTTCACCACGTCTAGATGCCTAAATGCATTGCGTTGCTGCCATGTGATTGGTTGATTAGCAATTTGTGTTACCGAGCAATTGAACAAGGTGTGCCTAATAAAGAGGCCGGTGAGTGTATATATTTTTTTTTAAGCATAATTTTAATCCTATTATTATAAAGAGCACCTGTCTTTTTTTTTTAACGTCATACACTGGATGTTATTTATTTGACTGATTTTCTGATGTTATGCACTTTATAATTTTGGAAGATTTGCGCTAATTTGGGTTTATGATATATAATTTAAAGGTCAGAGATTGCGCTGTTACATTGTTTCTATAATAAGGAGGTTTTATACTTTCCTTAGGAATAGCTGCTGCACTGACTTACAATTCTGTGGCGCAGTTCGTTAATATCTGGTAATCAGGGAGAGCATACAAACTCTACGTAGATAGTGCCCCTGGTGGAAACCCATGTACAGTACATTCGCTCTGTGTAAATATGGAAACAAAATGAATGTTATTAGGCTGCAACCTCTGCAGGTCGAATGTCATTCATTTACTAAATATACAGTGATTCTGGAAAATACTGTAATTTGGCCACTGGATGGAGCTGATGATCGTAGTAAATAAGTATTTAATTCCTGTTATTACCAGCTCCATCTGATATCTGATCTGGCCACAATGCAGTATTTTCCCTGAACCACTCTATTCTAGTCGCTCTAACCCACCGGGCAGAGGCTCAATGCCGAACCGCAGCCTCCCTCTCCCGGGTCTCCAACCAACTGCAGATCCACTAAAATTTTATTGTGCATCTCAGCTCCCACAGTGCCACCCAACCTGCCACAGTGGCCCGCCATGCCCCTCAACCTCCCAGAGTGCACCCAGGTCCCCTGAGAGAGCTCAGCCCCTACACTGCCCCCTAGCTTGCTACAAAGCCTCCAGCCCCCCATTGTGCCCCCAACCTCCAACAATTCCCACAGTGCCCCCTGAGAGAGCTCAGCCCCTACAGTGCCACCCAGCTTGCTTCAGAGCCTCTATCCTCCCATTGCGCTCCCAACCCCCAACAAGTCCCACAGTGCCCCCTGAGAAACCTCAGCCCCTACAGTGCCACCCAGCTTGCTGCAGACCATCTAGCCCTCCATTGTGCCCTCAACCCCAAACAATGTTCCACAGTGCCCCCTGAGAGACTTCAGCCCCCTCACTGCCCCCTAGCTTGCTGCAGAGCCTCTAGCCCCCCCCCCATTGCGCTTCCAACCCCCAACAAGTCCCACAGTGCCCCCTGGGAGACCTCAGCCCTCACAGTGCCCCCTAGATTGCTGCAGAGCATCTAGCCCCTCATTTTGTTCCCAACCTCCAACAATTTCCCACGGCACCCCATGAGAGACCTCAGCCCCAACAGTGCCCCCAAGCTTGCTACAAAGCCTCCAGCCCCCCATTGTGCCCCCAACCTCCAACAATTCCCACTGTGCCCCCTGAGAGAGCTCAGCCCCTACAGTGCCTCCTAGCTTGCTGCAGAGCCTCTAGCCCCCCATTGCGCTTCCAACCCCCAACAAGTCCCACAGTGCCCCCTGAGAAACATCAGCCCCTACAGTGCCACCCAGCTTGCTGCAGACCATCTAGCCCCCCATTGTGCCCTCAACCCCAAACAATGTGCCACAGCACCCCTTGAGAGACTTCAGCCCCCTCACTGCCCCCTAGCTTGCTGCAGAGCCTCTAGCCCCCCATTGCGCTTCCAACACCCACTGAGAAACCCCCTGAGAAACCTCAGCCCCTACAGTGCCCCCCCCCCCCAGCTTGCTGCAAAGCCTCCAGCCCCTTACTGTATTGTACCCCCAACCTCCAACAATGTCCCACAGTGCCCCCTGGGAGACCTTAGCCCTCACAGTGCCCCTAGCTTGCTGCAGAGCATCTAGCCCCTCATTTTGTCCCCAAAATCAAACAATGTCCCACATCACCCCATGAGATACCTCAGCCCCTACAGTGCCCCCTAGCTTGCTGCAAAACCTCCAGCCCCCCATTGTGCCCCCAACCTCCAAGAATTTCCCATGGCACCCCCTGAGAGACCTCAGCTCCAACAGTGCCTCCTAGCTTGCTACAAATGCTCCAGCCCCCCGTTGTGCCCCCAACCTCCAACAAGTCCCACAGTGCCCCCTGAGAGACCTCAGACCCCACAGTGCCCCCCAGCTTGCTGAAAAGCCTCCAGCCCCCCATTGTGCCCCCAACCTTCAACAATGTCACATAGCACCTGATGAGAGACTTCAGCCCCAACAGTGCCCCCCAGCTTGCTACAAAGCCTCTAGCCCTTATTGTGCCCCCAAATTTCAACAAGTCCCACAGCTCCCCCTGAGATGCAGTACCTCAGCCCCTACACTGCCCCCTAGCTTGCTGCTAGCACAGTGCCCCCTAGCTTGCTGTAGGGCCTGTAGCCCCCCCATTGTGCCCTCAAGCTTAAAAAATGTCCCATAGCACCCCCTGAGAGACCTCAGCCCCCACAGTGCCCCCCAGCTTGCTACAGAGCCTTTAGCTCCGCATTGTGCCTCCAACCTCCAACAATGTCCCAGTGCCTCCTATTGTTCCCCCCATCTTCAACAATGTGCACCGCAATCTAGCACAGTGTTCCCAGAAAGCCTTGGCCTCCTAGAGAGGCCCCATACCTCACAGTGGTCCCCAGCTACCTCCAAAACCCTGACCTGCCCAACCCCCACAGTGACATCCAACCCCATCCAGAGTCTTCCAGCATTCTAATACATGTTTTAATGTGTAAGTATAAGCCTTTTTTTTTACTGTTGAGACTTGAGAGGTTTTGGAAGAACTTACCAGAGAACCGATGCTTTATCCTGTATGAGTGAACAACATTCGACCTGGAGAGAAAATATCCTAGTAACATTCGATACTGTAGAGCACTGTAGGGGCTGAGGTTTCTCAGGGGGTGCTGTGGAACTGGTTGGAAGTTGAGGGGACCATGGGGTGCTAGGGGCTTTGTAGCAAGCTAGGGGGCACTGTTGGGGATGAGGTCTCTCAGCGGGCGCCGTGGGATGTTGTTTTAGGTTGGGGGCACAATGGGGGGGCTGGAAGATTTACAACAATCTAAGAGGAACTGTGAAGGCTGAGGTCTCCAAGGAGACAGTGAGGGACATTGTTGGAAGTTGGGGGTACAATAGGGGGCTAGAGCCTCTGCAGAAAGTTAGGGGGCACTGTAGGGGCTGAGATCTCTCAGGGGGCACTGTGGGACATTATTGGAGGTTGGGGGCACAATGGGGGGGCTAGAGGCTCTGCAGCAAGCTAGGGGGCACTGTGAGGGCTGAGGTCTCTTGGGGGTGCTGTGGGACATTGTTGGAGGTTGGGGGGACACAATGGCGGGGGCTGGAGGCTCTGCAGCAAGCTAGGGGGCACTGTGGGGGGCTGAGGTCTCTCAGGTGGCACAGTGGGACATTGTTGGAGGTTGGGGGGGACACAGTGGGGGGCTGGAGGTTCTTCAGCAAGCTAGGGGGCACTGTGAGGGCTGAGGTCTCTCGGGGGTGCTATGGGACATTGTTGGAGGTTGGGGGGGCACAATGGGGGGGGGGCTGGAGGCTCTGCAGCAAGCCAGGGGGCACTGTGGGGGGCTGAGGTCTCTCGGGGGTGCTGTGAGACATTGTTGGAGGTTGGGGGGACACAATCTGGGAGGGTGGAGGCTCTGAAGCAAGCTAGGGGGCACTGTGGGGGGCTGAGGTCTCTCAGGAGGCGCAGTGGGACATTGTTGGAGGTTGGGGGGACACAATGGGGGGGCTGGAGGCTCTGCAGCAAGCTAGGGGGCACTGTGGGGGCTGAGCTCTCTCGGGGGTTCTGTGGGACATTGTTGGAAGTTGGGGGCACAATGGGGGGCTAGAGGCTCTGCAGCAAGGATGCACTGTGAGGTAGGGTTGCCACTTTTTCTTCAAGCCAAACCCAAACACTTTAGCGGTGCACAGCAAAATTCTTTTTTTAGTATGCACTATAGAATTGTAGCAGACCTGGGACACCGTTGGGCACTTTGAAAAGAATGGTAATGTGGCGTGCAAAGTGCCTTCTCACCCTCCTATCGGTCCCTGTTCCGAGACATATTCCTGTCTGAATATTGTGTCCGGGATTCAGGTGGACTGAAACCCGGACACATGATTCAAAACCTGAACTGCCCAGGTGAATCCCAGACACGTGGCAACCCTACTGTGAGGGCTGAGGTCTCCCAGGGGGTGCTGTGGGACATTGTTGGAGGTTGGGGGCAGAATGGGCGGCTGGAGGCTCTGCAGAAAGCTATGGGGCACTGTGAGGGCTGAGGTCACCCAGGGGTCACTGTGGAACATTGTTGGAGGTTTGGGGGCACAATGGGGGCCTAGAGGCTCTGTAGCAAGCTAGGGGACACTGTGGGGGCTGAGATCTCTTAGGGGGTGCATTGGGACATTTTTGGAAGTTGGGGGCACAATGAGGGGCTAGAGGCTCTGCCGCAAGCTACAGGGCACTGTGGGGGCTGAGGCCTCTCAGGGGGCACTGTGGGACATTATTGGAGGTTGGGGGCAAAATGGGGGGCTAGAGGCTCTGCAGCAAGCTAGGGGGCACTATGAGGGCTGAGGTCTCTCGGGGGTGCTGTGGGACATTGTTGGAGGTTGGGGGGACACAATGGCGGGGGCTGGAGGCTCTGCAGCAAGCTAGGGGGCACTGTGGGGGGCTGAGGTCTCTCAGGAGGCACAGTGGGACATTGTTGGAGGTTGGGGGGGGACACAATGGGGGGCTGGAGGTTCTTCAGCAAGCTAGGGGGCACTGTGAGGGCTGAGGTCTCTCGGGGGGTGCTGTGGGACATTGTTGGAGGTTGGGGGGGGCACAATGGGGGGGGCTGGAGGCTCTGCAGCAAGCCAGGGGGCACTGTGGGGGGCTGAGGTATCTCGGGGATGCTGTGGGACATTGTTGGAGGTTGGGGGGACACAATCTGGGGGGGTGGAGGCTCTGAAGCAAGCTAGGGGGCACTGTGGGGGGCTGAGGTCTCTCAGGAGGCGCAGTGGGACATTGTTGGAGGTTGGGGGGACACAATGGGGGGGCTGGAGGCTCTGCAGCAGGCTAGGGGGCACTGTGGGGGCTGAGCTCTCTCGGGGGTTCTGTGGGACATTGTTGGAAGTTGGGGGCACAATGGGGGGCTAGAGGCTCTGCAGCAAGGGTGCACTGTGAGGTAGGGTTGCCACTTTTTCTTCAAAGCCAAACCCAAACACTTTAGCGGCGCACAGCAAAATTCTTTTTTTAGTATGCACTATAGAATTGTAGCAGACCTGGGACACCGTTGGGCACTCCGAAAAGAATGGTAATGTGGTGTGCAAAGTGCCTCCTCACCCTCCTATCGGTCCCTGTTCCGAGACACATTCCTGTCTGAATATTGTGTCCGGGATTCAGGTGGACTGAAACCCGGACACATGATTCAAAACCCGAACTGTCCAGGTGAATCCCAGACACGTGGCAACCCTACTGTGAGGGCTGAGGTCTCTCAGGGGGTGCTGTGGGACATTGTTGGAGGTTGGGAGCAGAATGGGCGGCTGGAGGCTCTGCAGCAAGCTACGGGGCACTGTGAGGGCTAAGGTCACCCAGGGGGCACTGTGGAACATTGTTGGAGGTTTGGGGGCACAATGGGGGCCTAGAGACTCTGTAGCAAGCTAGGGGACACTGTGGGGGCTGAGATCTCTTAGGGGGTGCTGTGGGACATTTTTGGAAGTTGGGGGCAAAATGGGGGGGCTAGAGGCTCTGCCGCAAGCTACTGGGCACTGTGGGGGCTGAGGTCTCCCAAGGGGTGCTGTGGCACATTTTTGGAAGTTGGGGGCACAATGGGGGGCTAGAGGCTCTGCCGCAAGCTAGGGGGCACAGGGGGTGCTGTGGGACATTGTTGGAGGTTGGGGGCACAATGGGGGGGCTGGAGGCTCTGCAGCTAGCTAGGGGGCACTGGGGGTGCTGAGGTCTCTCAGGGGGTGCTGTGGAACATTTTTAGAAGTTGGGGGCACATGGGGGAGCTAGAGGCTCTGCCGCAAGCTACAGGGCACTGTGGGGGCTAAGATCTCTCAGGGGGTGCTGTGGGACATTGTTGGAGGTTGGGGGCACAAAGGGCAGGCTGGAGGCTCTGCAGCAAGCTAGGGTGCACTGTGGGGGCTGAGGTCTCTCAGGGGGTGTTGCGGGACACTGTTGGGGGTTGGGAGCACAATGGGGACCTAGAGGCTCTGCAGCAAGCCACGGGGCACTGTGGGGGCTGAGGTCTCCCAGGGGGGTACTGTGGGACATTGTTGGACGTTGGGGGCACAGTGGGGGGCTGGAGGCTCTGCAGCAAGCTAGGGGGCACTGTGGGGGCTGAGGTCTCCCAGGGGGTGTTGTGGGACACTGTTGGATGTTGGGAGCACAATGGGGGGGGGGGGGGGCTGGAGGTTCTGCAGCAATTCATACAGAAATGTACACTCAGTTTCACAGGACGAATAGCTCTGCAATTCTCTTTTTAATAAATGCACCCAAAGTGTGAGATGGTAGTAAATACAATTTTTGATCATCGCATGGGTTGTTGTAAACTTTGTGGTTGTTGGGGAACTACAAGTTCCAGCAGACACACATTTTTGGGACATTTCATTTTTTGTTGTTGTTGTTGTTGTAGGCTTTTTTTTTTTTTAATGGTTTTAAGTCTTCGCTATGAAGCCTGGTGTTGAAGAGATGAAGGGGCACGGCGTGTTTGTAATTCGGAAAGTACAAGATTGCTGTGTGTGCGTTACCAGGCATGACGGAAGAAGCCAATTAACGTGTAGTAACAGAAAGGCGCACCGTAATTGTTATGTAAGATTCATTATGATGTGTTAACTTCACACCCAAAAAGCTGTCTGACACCTTCCAGACACGGGGAGCTGAGGGCAGATTCGAAAGTAGGACGGATTATCTGAATATAATAAGTCATTACTGCGGCAATGTGCTCTCCGAAAGATTTGGCATTGTATTCGAGGAAATGTACAGAGATTGGTGTTTGTTTTATTTACTAGCCAGGACAAAAAAAAAAAAATACAATGTAACTTTTTTTTTTTTTTGTACAGATGTATATGAAATGTTGCAAATATTGCATTTGTCCGTCCTGCAGGTGGCGCCTTTGGCTACATTTGTCCTCTATTGTTTTGCCTCTTGTTGAAAAAAAAAAAAAACTTGATGTTTACAGTGCTCAGTAGCTTAACCCTTTTACTACCAGAGCAGTTTTT
The DNA here is from genome assembly GCA_037952925.1 of Lithobates clamitans. NCBI lineage: Eukaryota > Metazoa > Chordata > Amphibia > Anura > Ranidae > Lithobates > Lithobates clamitans. Next base: position 114,735 of record JBBGZY010002646.1, read on the forward strand.
AGCTTTTTTTTTTTTTTGCACGTGTTTTTAACCGCTTGACCACTGGAAGGTTTTACCCCCTTCGTGCATTTTTTTGCTATTCAGCACTGCGCTACTTTAACTACTTGAAGACCAGGCCTTTTTCTGGCACTTTTTTGTTTACAAGTTTAAATCGATATTTTTTGCTAGAAAATTACTTATAACCCACAAACATTATATATATATGTTTTTTTTTAGCAAAGACCCTGGAGAATAAAATGGCGATTGTTGCAATTGTTTATGTCACATGGTATTTCCGCAGCGATGTATCAATTTGGAAAAAAATACATTTGAATGAATCTTAAAACAACAAAACACAATATATATGCCCACATTTTTTTTTGCATAATATAAAAGATGATGTTACACCGAGTAAATAGATAACGAACATGTCACGCTTTAAAATTGCGCACGCTACAGTGCTTAAAAATCTCCATAGGGGGCGCTTTAAATACCTTTACAGGTTACCAGTTTAGAGTTACAAAGTAAGTTTAGCACTAGAATTTTTGCTCTCGCTCTGTGTACATGTACTGATAAGATAACATAGAGGAGAGATCGGGGATCCTGTGTACATGTACTGATAAGATAACAGAGGAGAGATCGGGGATCCTGTGTACATGTACTGATAAGATGACATAGAGGAGAGATCGGGGATCCTGTGTACATGTACTGATAAGATAACATAGAGGAGAGATCGGGGATCCTGTGTACATGTACTGATAAGATAACATAGAGGAGAGATCGGGAATCCTGTGTACATGTACTGATAAGATAACAGAGGAGAGATCTGGGGATCCTGTGTACATGTACTGATAAGATAACATAGAGGAGAGATCGGGGATCCTGTGTACATGTACTGATAAGATAACATAGAGGAGAGATCGGGGATCCTGTGTACATGTACTGATAAGATAACATAGAGGTGAGATCGGGGATCCTGTGTACATGTACTGATAAGATAACATAGAGGTGAGATCGGGGATCCTGTGTACATGTACTGATAAGATAACATAGAGGAGAGATCGGGGATCCTGTGTACATGTACTGATAAGATAACATAGAGGAGAGATCGGGGATCCTGTGTACATGTACTGATAAAATAACAGAGGAGAGATCGGGGATCCTGTGTACATGTACTGATAAGATAACATAGAGGAGAGATCGGGGATCCTGTGTACATGTACTGATAAGATAACATAGAGGAGAGATCGGGGATCCTGTGTACATGTACTGATAAGATAACAGAGGAGAGATCAGGGATCCTGTGTACATGTACTGATAAGATAACATAGAGGTGAGATCGGGGATCCTGTGTACATGTACTGATAAGATAACATAGAGAAGAGATCGGGGATCCTGTGTACATGTACTGATAAGATAACATAGAGGAGAGATCGGGGATCCTGTGTACATGTACTGATAAGATAACATAGAGGAGAGATCGGGGATCCTGTGTACATGTACTGATAAGATAACATAGAGGAGAGATCGGGGATCCTGTGTACATGTACTGATAAGATAACATAGAGGAGAGATCGGGGATCCTGTGTACATGTACTGATAAGATAACATAGAGGAGAGATCGGGGATCCTGTGTACATGTACTGATAAGATAACAGAGGAGAGATCGGGGATCCTGTGTACATGTACTGATAAGATAACATAGAGGAGAGATCGGGGATCCTGTGTACATGTACTGATAAGATAACAGAGGAGAGATCGGGGATCCTGTGTACATGTACTGATAAGATAACAGAGAGGAGAGATCGGGGATCCTGTGTACATGTACTGATAAGATAACAGAGGAGAGATTGGGGATCCTGTGTACATGTACTGATAAGATAACAGAGAGGAGAGATCGGGGATCCTGTGTACATGTACTGATAAGATAACAGAGAGGAGAGATCGGGGATCCTGTGTACATGTACTGATAAGATAACAGAGGAGAGATTGGGGATCCTGTGTACATGTACTGATAAGATAACAGAGGAGAGATCGGGGATCCCGTGTACATGTACTGATAAGATAACATAGAGGAGAGATCGGAGATCCTGTGTACATGTACTGATAAGATAACACAGAGGAGAGATCGGGGATCCTGTGTACATGTACTGATAAGATAACATAGAGGAGAGATCGGGGATCCTGTGTACATGTACTGATAAGATAACAGAGGAGAGATCGGGGATCCTGTGTACATGTACTGATAAGATAACAGAGGGGAGATCGGGGGTCCTGTGTACATGTACTGATAAGATAACAGAGGAGAGATCGGGGATCCTGTGTACATGTACTGATAAGATAACATAGAGGAGAGATCGGAGATCCTGTGTACATGTACTGATAAGATAACACAGAGGAGAGATCGGGGATCCTGTGTACATGTACTGATAAGATAACATAGAGGAGAGATCGGGGATCCTGTGTACATGTACTGATAAGATAACATAGAGGAGAGATCGGGGATCCTGTGTACATGTACTGATAAGATAACAGAGGAGAGATCGGGGATCCTGTGTACATGTACTGATAAGATAACAGAGGGGAGATCGGGGGTCCTGTGTACATGTACTGATAAGATAACAGAGGAGAGATCGGGGATCCTGTGTACATGTACTGATAAGATAACAGAGGAGAGATCGGGGATCCTGTGTACATGTACTGATAAGATAACACAGAGGAGAGATCGGGAATCCTGTGTACATGTACTGATAATATAACACAGAGGAGAGATCGGGGATCCTGTGTACATGTACTGATAAGATAACATAGAGGAGAGATCGGGGATCCTGTGTACATGTACTGATAAGATAACAGAGGAGAGATCGGGGATCCTGTGTACGTGTACTGATAAGATAACATAGAGGAGAGATCGGGGATCCTGTGTACATGTACTGATAAGATAACATAGAGGAGAGATCGGGGATCCTGTGTACATGTACTGATAAGATAACATAGAGGAGAGATCGGGGATCCTGTGTACATGTACTGATAAGATAACATAGAGGAGAGATCGGGGATCCTATGTACATGTACTGATAAGATAACATAGAGGAGAGATCGGGGATCCTGTGTACATGTACTGATAAGATAACATAGAGGAGAGATCGGGGATCCTGTGTACATGTACTGATAAGATAACAGAGGAGAGATCAGGGATCCTGTGTACATGTACTGATAAGATATCATAGAGGAGAGATCGGGGATCCTGTGTACATGTACTGATAAGATAACAGAGGAGAGATCGGGGATCCTGTGTACATGTACTGATAAGATAACACAGAGGAGAGATCAGGGATCCTGTGTACATGTACTGATAAGATAACATAGAGGAGAGATCGGGGATCCTGTGTACATGTACTGATAAGATAACAGAGGAGAGATCGGGGATCCTGTGTACATGTACTGATAAGATAACAGAGGAGAGATCGGGGATCCTGTGTACATGTACTGATAAGATGACATAGAGGAGAGATCGGGGATCCTGTGTACATGTACTGATAAGATAACAGAGGAGAGATCGGGGATCCTGTGTACATATACTGATAAGATGACATAGAGGAGAGATCGGGGATCCTGTGTACATGTACTGATAAGATAACAGAGGAGAGATCGGGGATCCTGTGTACACGTACTGATAAGATAACATAGAGGAGAGATCGGGGATCCTGTGTACATGTACTGATAAGATAACAGAGGAGAGATCGGGGATCCTGTGTACATGTACTGATAAGATAACATAGAGGAGAGATCGGGGATCCTGTGTACATGTACTGATAAGATAACATAGAGGAGAGATCGGGATCCTGTGTACATGTACTGATAAGATAACAGAGAGGAGAGATCAGGGATCCTGTGTACATGTACTGATAAGATAACAGAGAAGAGATCGGGGATCCTGTGTACATGTACTGATAAGATAACATAGAGGAGAGATCGGGGATCCTGTGTACATGTACTGATAAGATAACAGAGGAGAGATCGGGGATCCTGTGTACATGTACTGATAAGATAACAGAGGAGAGATCGGGGATCCTGTGTACATGTACTGATAAGATAACATAGAGGAGAGATCGGGGATCCTGTGTACATGTACTGATAAGATAACAGAGGAGAGATCGGGGATCCTGTGTACATGTACTGATAAGATAACATAGAGGAGAGATTGGGGATCCTGTGTACATGTACTAATAAGATAACAGAGGAGAGATCGGGGATCCTGTGTACACGTACTGATAAGATAACATAGAGGAGAGATCGGGGATCCTGTGTACACGTACTGATAAGATAACATAGAGGAGAGATCGGGGATCCTGTGTACATGTACTGATAAGATAACATAGAGGAGAGATCGGGGATCCTGTGTACATGTACTGATAAGATAACAGAGGAGAGATCGGGGATCTTGTGTACATGTACTGATAAGATAACAGAGGAGAGATCGGGGATCCTGTGTACATGTACTGATAAGATAACATAGAGGAGAGATTGGGGATCCTGTGTACATGTACTAATAAGATAACAGAGGAGAGATCGGGGATCCTGTGTACACGTACTGATAAGATAACATAGAGGAGAGATCGGGGATCCTGTGTACATGTACTGATAAGATAACATAGAGGAGAGATCGGGGATCCTGTGTACATGTACTGATAAGATAACATAGAGGAGAGATCGGGGATCCTGTGTACATGTACTGATAAGATAACATAGAGGAGAGATCAGGGATCCTGTGTACATGTACTGATAAGATAACATAGAGGAGAGATCGGGGATCCTGTGTACATGTACTGATAAGATAACATAGAGGAGAGATCAGGGATCCTGTGTACATGTACTGATAAGATAACATAGAGGAGAGATCGGGGATCCTGTGTACACGTACTGATAAGATAACATAGAGGAGAGATCGGGGATCCTGTGTACATGTACTGATAAGATAACATAGAGGAGAGATCGGGGATCCTGTGTACATGTACTGATAAGATAACATAGAGGAGAGATCGGGGATCCTGTGTACACGTACTGATAAGATAACATAGAGGAGAGATCGGGGATCCTGTGTACATGTACTGATAAGATAACATAGAGGAGAGATCGGGGATCCTGTGTACATGTACTGATAAGATAACATAGAGGAGAGATCGGGGATCCTGTGTACATGTACTGATAAGATAACATAGAGGAGAGATCGGGGATCCTGTGTACATGTACTGATAAGATAACATAGAGGAGAGATCGGGGATCCTGTGTACACGTACTGATAAGATAACAGAGGAGAGATCGGGGATCCTGTGTACACGTACTGATAAGATAACAGAGGAGAGATCGGGGATCCTGTGTACATGTACTGATAAGATAACATAGAGGAGAGATCGGGGATCCTGTGTACATGTACTGATAAGATAACATAGAGGAGAGATCGGGGATCCTGTGTACATGTACTGATAAGATAACAGAGGAGAGATCGGGGATCTTGTGTACATGTACTGATAAGATAACAGAGGAGAGATCGGGGATCCTGTGTACATGTACTGATAAGATAACATAGAGGAGAGATCGGGGATCCTGTGTACATGTACTGATAAGATAACAGAGGAGAGATCGGGGATCCTGTGTACATGTACTGATAAGATAACAGAGGAGAGATCGGGGATCCTGTGTACATGTACTGATAAGATAACAAAGGAGAGATCGGGGATCCTGTGTACTTGTACTGATAAGATAACACAGAGGAGAAATCTGGGATCCTGTGTACATGTACTGATAACATAGAGGAGAGATCGGGGATCCTGTGTACATGTACTGATAAGATAACAGAGGAGAGATCGGGGATCCTGTGTACATGTACTGATAAGATAACATAGAGGAGAGATCGGGGATCCTGTGTACATGTACTGATAAGATAACAGAGGAGAGATCGGGTATCCTGTGTACATGTACTGATAAGATAACATAGAGGAGAGATCGGGGATCCTGTGTACATGTACTGATAAGATAACATAGAGGAGAGATCGGGGATCCTGTGTACATGTACTGATAAGATAACATAGAGGAGAGATCGGGGATCCTGTGTACATGTACTGATAAGATAACAGAGGAGAGATCGGGGATCCTGTGTACATGTACTGATAAGATAACAGAGGAGAGATCGGGGATCCTGTGTACATGTACTGATAAGATAACAGAGAAGAGATCGGGGATCCTGTGTACATGTACTGATAAGATAACATAGAGGAGAGATCGGGGATCCTGTGTACATGTACTGATAAGATAACACAGAGGAGAGATCGGGGATCCTGTGTACATGTACTGATAAGATAACATAGAGGAGAGATCGGGGATCCTGTGTACATGTACTGATAAGATAACATAGAGGAGAGATCGGGGATCCTGTGTACATGTACTGATAAGATAACAGAGGAGAGATCGGGGATCCTGTGTACATGTACTGATAAGATAACATAGAGGAGAGATCGGGGATCCTGTGTACATGTACTGATAAGATAACAGAGGAGAGATCGGGGATCCTGTGTACATGTACTGATAAGATAACACAGAGGAGAGATCGGGGATCCTGTGTACATGTACTGATAAGATAACATAAAGGAGAGATCGGGGATCCTGTGTACATGTACTGATAAGATAACATAGAGGAGAGATCGGGGATCCTGTGTACATGTACTGATAAGATAACAGAGGAGAGATCGGGGATCCTGTGTACATGTACTGATAAGATAACATAGAGGAGAGATCGGGGATCCTGTGTACATCTACTGATAAGATAACATAGAGGAGAGATCGGGGATCCTGTGTACATGTACTGATAAGATAACATAGAGGAGAGATCGGGGATCCTGTGTACATGTACTGATAAGATAACAGAGGAGAGATCGGGGATCCTGTGTACATGTACTGATAAGATAACAGAGGAGAGATCGGGGATCCTGTGTACATGTACTGATAAGATAACAGAGAAGAGATCGGGGATCCTGTGTACATGTACTGATAAGATAACACAGAGGAGGGTTTAGGAGCAGTTGAAAAAAATGCCCAACTGCTACTAAATGCCCGTTTACCAGCAGCGGTGTACATGAGGCCTTAGGGGGTTATTTGTTCTGGGGGGGGTTGTGCTGGGAAGGAGGAGGAAGATTAGTATTGGGGGGGGATTTGTTCTTGGGGGGGGGGTTGTGCTTTGCAGGAGGAGGAAGATTAGTGTCGGGGGGTTGATTTGTTCTGGGGGGGATTGTGCTGGGCAGGAGGAGGAAGATTAGTGTTGGGGGGTGGTTCATTCTGTGGGGCGTTGTGCTGGGGAGGAGGAAGAAGATTAGTGTTGGGGGATGATTTGTTCTGGGGGGGGTTGTGCTGGGGAGGAGGAGGAAGATTAGTGTCGGGGGGTGATTTGTTCTTGGGGGGAGGGGATTGTGCTGGGGAGGAGGAGGAAGATTAGTGTTGGGGGGGTGGTTCATTCTGTGGGGCGTTGTGCTGGGGAGGAGGAAGAAGATTAGTGTTGGGGGATGATTTGTTCTGGGGGGGGGTTGTGCTGGGGAGGAGGAGGAAGATTAGTGTCGGGGGGTGATTTGTTCTTGGGGGGAGGGGATTGTGCTGGGGAGGAGGAGGAAGATTAGTGTTGGGGGGTGGTTCATTCTGTGGGGCGTTGTGCTGGGGAGGAGGAAGAAGATTAGTGTCGGGGGGTGATTTGTTCTTAGGGGGGTTGTGCTGAGGAGGAGGAGGAATATTAGTGTTGGGGGGTGATTTGTTCTTGGGGGGAGGGGATTGTGCTGGGGAGGAGGAGGAAGATTAGTGCTGGGGGGTGATTTGTTTTTAGGGGGGGGTTGTGCTGGGCAGAAGGAGGAAGATTGGTGTTGGGGGGTGATTTGTTCTTGGGGGGGATTGTGCTGGGGAGGAATGAGGAAGATTAGTGTTAGGGGGTGATTTGTTCTGGGGAGGGTTGTGCTGGGGAGGAGGAGGAAGATTAGTGTTGGGGGGTGATTTGTTGTTAGGGGGGGTTGTGCTGGGCAGGAGGAGGAGGATTAGTGTTAGGGGGTGATTTGTTCTTGGGGGGAGGGAATTGTGCTGGGGAGGAGGAGGAAGATTAGTGTTGGGGGGGTTGTTCTTGGGGGGAGGGGATTGTGCTGGGGAGGAAGAGGCAGATTAGTGTCAGGGGGTGGTTTGTTCTTGGGGGGGGGGGCTGTGCTGGGGAGGAGGAACATTAGTGTTGGTGGGTGGTTTGTTCTTGGAGGGGGGGTTGTGCTGGGGAGGAGGAGGAAGATTAGTGTTGGGGGGTGATTTGTTCTTGGGGGGGGGTTGTGCTGGGGTGTAGCAGGAAGATTAGTGTCTGGGGGATTGTGCTGGGCAGGAGGTGGAAGATTAGTGTTGGGGGGCGATTTGTTCTTGGGGGGGTGCTGGGGAGGAGGAGGAAGATTAGTGTTGGTGGGTGATTTGTTCTGGGGGGGGTTTGTGCTGGGAAGGAGGAGGAAGATTAGTGTTGGGGGGGTTTGTGTTTGAGGAGTATTTTTTGCGGTGGTGGGTCCTTAGAAGGGGGGTAGATTTTTTCTGAGGGAGGGGGTATGTGAGGGGCAATATTTGTGCTTAGAGAATGAGGTGAAGGTGGTTTGCCCTGCTTGGATATTTGCTTGGGAGAGGGTGAGATAGAGGGGAGATTTGTTATGGGAGGAGGAGAGGGTTTGCTACACTCATGTCCTCTGGGTGTCGGAAGTCACCCCCAGGTCTTTCACTACCCTAGTGTCGCCCCCTTTTGTCAGGGTGGGCAATGATTTTTCAATACCCAGTTGTCCATTTTTAATGATCTTGTGCCCAGTCTTGTCTCATTTCCTGCTCTTAGAAAACAGCGGTGAATCCAGCCGGGTCTTCTGCTGCTGGAACGCATTCACTTGATGTTCTGAGAGATGGCCTTCTGTCGCGGAGTTCAGTGGACTCCGGGGCAAACAGCTGACTAACAGGCAGGACTGATGGAGCGGTGTCAGTACTAAGACAGATGGTCAGAGCAGACAGCGATGGATTCAGCGGGTCTATGGTTCGATCAGGCACAAATGAACCATTCCTGAACAGTGCAGGGACCATATAGGCTGACAATGACTGACAAGAGCAGAGATAACGGGACCAGGATCAGGATAAGCACAGACAAGCTGAATCTAAATGCTGTCCAAGCACCAGAGTCATCAGGACATGGCCTGTCAGACAGTCCTGAATCCAGGATTAACCCGTTCATCAGTTTTGAATGTCCAACAGTCTACTTAAGCTTTCTTGATTAGAGCAGGTGTGCGCTTCAGAGAACTGAGCTGCAGTGCTGCATAATTGTAACTGTGCTCACTAATGCCTAAACCTTAAGCAGGAGCTACGGTCAATAAGACATTGACCAGTTGCCGGCTGCCCAACTGGGAAAACTTGTCATTACTTTGACGTTAAATACCGGGGTTATGGCTGCAGCTAGATGCCGTAATCCTAGTATAATGTTTTTCCTCAGGCGCCAGTCTTTCAGATAAAGGTGGTCAGAGCGGCGCATTCACTTTCCAGTGGTTCCCGGGCTTACCTAGGCGATCGGTAGCTCCGGGAACCGATCTGGTGCTGGAGGCGGCTGGGCACAGAGATGAGCGAAGGAGAGATGGTCCTCACTCATCTCTATGACCTAGGAGGACCTGAGCGAGTTTTTTATGAATAAAAGTTTTTCATCGATTTTCATGGTAAAATTTTGCAAACTGGTAATTTTTCTCCTTCACTGATAGGCTGCACTGATGGGCACTGATGGGGCTGCACTGATGGGCACTGATGGGCAGCACTGATAGGCAACACTGATGGGCACTGATAAGGGACACTGATAGGTGACACTGATGGGCACTGACAGGCTGCACTGATGGGCACTGATTGGCAGCACTGGTGGGCACTAATAGGCAGCACTGATAGGTGACACTGATTGGCAACACTGGTGGGCACTGATTGGCAGCACTGATGTGCACTGATAGGCAGCACTGATAGGTGACACTGATAAGGAGGCACTGATGGGCACTGATTGGCAGCACTAATGAGCACTGATGGACACTGTTTGGCAGCACTAGTGGGCACTGATAGGCAGCACTGATAGATGACACTGATGAGGAGGCACTGATGGGCACTGATTGGCAGCACTGGTGGACACTGATTGGCAGCACTGGTGGGCACCGATTGGCAGCATTGATGGGCACTGATAGGCAGCATTGATAGGTGACACTGATGAGGCACTGATGGGCACTAATTGGCAGCACTGACAAGCACTGATTGGCAGCACTGATGGACACTGATTGGCAGTACTAATGAGCACTGATTTTCTGCGCTGGTGGTCACTGATTGGCAGCACTGGTGGGCACTGATAGGCAGCACTGATAGGTGACACTGATGAGAAGGCACTGATTGGCACCACTTATGGTCACTGATTGGCAGCACTGGTGGGCACTGATTGGCAGCACTGGTGGGCATTGATAGGCAGCACTGATAGGTGACACTGTTGAGGAGGCACTGATTGGCACCACTGGTGGACACTGATTGGCAGCACTGGTGGGCACTGATTGGCAACACTGGTGGGCACTGATTGGCAGCACTGGTGGGCATTGATAGGCAGCACTGATAGGTGACACTGTTGAGGAGGCACTGATTGGCACCACCGGTGGACACTGATTGGCAGCACTGGTGGGCACTGATTGGCAGCACTGGTGGGCACTGGTGGACAATGATAGGCATTATTAATGTAGATGTTCCTTCCACACAAGCAAGTTTTCTGCTCTCCTCTCCTCTCAGCGTGAGGAAAGGAATAAAGATAACTGACTTGTGTTTACATTGTGATCAGCTGTCATTGGACGCAGCTGATCATGTGGTAAAGGGCCGCTGATTGGCTCTTTACCCTGATCTGCGATCAGCTATGTCCGTCATTTGGCTATAGAGCAGTCGGCAAGGGGTTAAAGTCCATGATTTGGTAATAATCCACAAGGCAGTAAGTCTATGACTGGTAGCTATATGTCTATAGATATCCTCGGGCTCCAGTCCCCAATGTGGGCACCCCGACTGGGTTCCCACTACCACCCCCCCCCCTCCCAAGGGGGTGATCCTTTCCGGCAGAGTAACAGCTATAGTTTGGCAGAGTTTCCCTGAAAAAAAACTTTCTGATTTGTTTGGCTTTAAATAAGCATGCAACCAGCAAAGTTGGGACTCCCCGATCTGCATACTTACTTGTTTCAGGTCAGCAACTGAAAATATTAAAGTCATTGGAGTTTCATTAATCTCAGCACCGGCTGTAGGCATATACAGTATATACTGGGAGCGTGCTCATTGCATGCTGTCAGCACAGGGACCGAGCTGACACTGACTGCTCCCGTTCACCAATTAGAATCAGGAGCCAGTGGGCGGAGCTTAGGAACATACATGTGGCTGCTGCAACAGCCAATCAGAGCAGCCACACGATCAAGAACTCTACCCCCCGTATCATATTAAAATGTAATCAAAAAAGAGAATGTGTAAAAAAAAAAAAAAAAAAAGTACTGAAAATCCAGCTGCTGAAACAAAGATAATTGGTTACTAGAACTAGTGTTTTACTAGCAGAGTAGCCCCTCCCCCTCTGCCGCACAGCACAGCCTGGTCCAGTTATTCAGATTAGGTCATTTTGAGTATTTTTTTTAATTATTATTATTATCTCTGAGTACGATTGCTTTATAGCTAAGGCAATGTGAACAGCAATGATGAGTATTATACAGAACACAATGGCATGTTACTTTGCTGAAGTCAGGTCGCCGAAATCTTCTTTCTGATTGGCTGCTATATTGGACCGCGCTTTGCATGCTGCTGCCCTTTGCACTTGGAAGTCTTATAGCAGACAGAATAAACTTGCAAATAGGAAAGCTAAGGAAGAGGTTACTTGCTTACCTTGATGTCATGTGTGTGCTTTATCAACCTCCATAAGCAAATATTATGTTCTGCTCATTGTGAGGTTTATGTGTCGAGATTGCTGCGCGGATTGTGGCGGTTTATGAGGCTCATTATGAAGTCGGAGCATCCAGCAGCGCTGTGTGTATATTGGGATTTGTCATTGAATGGAAAAGACACAGAAGGAGATTTATCAAGAAAATCCGTGACAAAATTAGAAGCGTCTATTGCCTCTCATTTAGGAAAGTACTATATATGTGACATAAAACAACAAATATCTAACACAGAACAACAAATATGCAACATAGAACGACAAATATGCAACATAGAACAACAAATATGCAACATAGAACGACAAATATGTAACATAAAACAACAAATATCTAACATAGAAAAACAAATATGTAACATAAAACAACAAATATGCAACATAAAGCAACAAATATCTAACACAGAACAACAAATATGCAACATAGAACAACAAATATGTAACATAAAACAACAAATATGTAACACAGAACACCAAATATGCAACATGGAACGACAAATATGCAACATAGAACAACAAATATGCAACATAGAACAAAAAGTATGCAACATAGAACAACAAATATGCAACATAGAACAAAAAGTATGCAACATAGAACAACAAATATGCAACATAGAACAACAAATATGCAACATAGAACAACAAATATGCAACATAGAACAACAAATATGCAACATAGAACAAAAAGTATGCAACATAGAACAACAAATATGCAACATAGAACAAAAAGTATGCAACATAGAACAACAAATATGCAACATAGAACAACAAATATGCAACATAGAACAACAAATATGCAACATAGAACGACAAATATGCAACTTAGAACGACAAATATGGAACATAGAACACCAAATATGCAACACAGAACGACAAATATGCAACTTAGAACGACAAATATGGAACATAAAACAACAAATATGCAACATAAAGCAACAAATATGCAACATAGAACGACAAATATGCAACACAGAACGACAAATATGCAACTTAGAACGACAAATATGGAACATAAAACAACAAATATGCAACATAAAGCAACAAATATGCAACATAGAACAACAAATATGCAACATAGAACAACAAATATGGAACATAAAACAACAAATATGCAACATAGAACGACAAATATGGAACATAGAACACCAAATATGCAACACAGAAAGACAAATATGCAACATAGAACGACAAATATGGAACATAAAACAACAAATATGCAACATAAAACAACAAATATGGAACATAAAACAACAAATATGGAACATAGAACAACAAATATGGAACATAAAACAACAAATATGCAACATAAAACAACAAATATGCAACATAGAACAACAAATATGCAACATAGAACAACAAATATGCAACTTAGAACGACAAATATGCAACATAAAGCAACAAATATGCAACATAAAGCAACAAATATGCAACACAGAACGACAAATATGCAACTTAGAACGACAAATATGGAACATAAAACAACAAATATGCAACATAAAGCAACAAATATGCAACATAGAACAACAAATATGCAACATAGAACAACAAATATGCAACACAGAACGACAAATATGCAACATAGAACAACAAATATGCAACATAGAACAACAAATATGCAACATAGAACAACAAATATGCAACACAGAACGACAAATATGCAACTTAGAACGACAAATATGGAACATAAAACAACAAATATGCAACATAAAGCAACAAATATGCAACATAGAACAACAAATATGCAACATAGAACAACAAATATGCAACATAGAACGACAAATATGGAACATAGAACAACAAATATGCAACACAGAAAGACAAATATGGAACATAGAACAACAAATATGGAACATTAAACAACAAATATGCAACATACACTATATTGCCAAAAGTATTGGGACGCCTGCCTTCACACACACATGAAATTTAATGACATCCCAGTCTTATGCCCCGTACACACGGTCGGACTTTGTTCGGACATTCCGACAACAAAATCCTAGGATTTTTTCCGATGGATGTTGGCTCAAACTTGTCTTGCATACACACAGTCACACAAAGTTGTCGGAAAATCCGATCGTTCTGAACGCGGTGACGTAAAACATGTATGTCGGGACTATAAACGGGGCAGTGGCCAATAGCTTTCATCTCTTTATTTATTCTGAGCATGCGTGGCACTTTGTGCGTCGGATTTGTGTACACACGATCGGAATTTCCAACAACGGATTTTGTTGTTGGAAAATTTTATAGCCTGTTCTCAAACTTTGTGTGTCGGAAAATCTGATGGAAAATGTGTGATGGAGCCCACACACGGTCGGAATTTCCAACAACAAGGTCCTATCACACATTTTCCGTCGGAAAATCCGACCGTGTGTACGGGGCAATAGCCCGTAGGGTTCAATATTGAGTTGGCTCCGCCCTTTGCAGCTATAACAACTTCAACTCTTCTGGGAAGGCCGTCCACAAGGTTTAGGAGGGTGTCTATGGGAATGTTTGACCATTCTTCCAGAAGAGCATTTGTGTGGTCAGGCACTGATGTTGGATGAGAAGCCCCGACTCACAGTCTCCTCTCTAAATTCATAATGGGTTGAGTTCAGGACTCTGTGCAGGCCAGTCAAGTTCCTCCACCCCAAACTTGCTCATCCGTGTCTTTATGGACCTTCCTTTGTGCACTGGTCCAAATCATTTGGTGGAGGGGGAATTATGGTGTGGGGGTTGTTTTTCAGGGGTTGGCCCCTTAGTTCCAGTGAAGGGAACTCTCTTAAGACATCAGCATACCAAGACATTTTGGACAATTTCATGCTCCCAACTTTGTGGGAACAGTTTGGGGACGGCCCCTTCCTGTTCCAGCATGACTGCGCACCAGTGCACAAAGCAAGGTCCATAAAGACATGGATGAGCGAGTTTGGGGTGGAGGAACTTGGCTGGCCTGCACAGAGTCCTGACCTCAACCTAATAGAACACCTTTGTGATGAACTAGAGTGGAGACCACAAGCCAGGCCTTCTCGTCCAACATCAGTTCCTGACCCCCACCCCCCCGATGATGTAAGTGATGAAGATTGCAGCATGGGAGATGGTGTGCGGCCGCAACAGTTTGCAGCGGGTCAGCGCTGGATAGCGTTTTAAGGATAATCCAGGAAATACATAAAAGGGGATTAAAAAAAAAAATGTTGGGGGGGAATTGAAGTTTCTCATTGACGTACCTAAGCAACAGAGGTCACATGACCCAGACGCTGGGCTATTGCTGGGGGGGCCGCCTGAAGCAGTGATTTCCCAAGGAAGGGGCCCTTCTCTTACCGATTACCACGACTTCAGATCCACTTTAATGTATATTATTGCCGGTACCATAGGAGTGCCCAGCCTATTGCATTAGGGTGTGAACCCCAAAGCTCAAACACACATGTGTGCGTGTGGGTGTGGGTGTATATATATATATATATATATATACACTGTAGATACATAGCTCCCAACTGTCCCTGATTTTTAGGGACTGTCCCTGATTTGGAACAATGTCCCTCTTTCCTCCTCATCTGTCCCTCATTTTGGTCTGATCTATATAGTTGTATATAAAATGCACTTTTTATCTTTCAAAAAGTGTTTCCCAGCACTAAATCTTTCATCCACATTCTAAATGGCTGCATTTGTAAATTTTAAAAGCCAATATAAAGGAACAGTAGTGATAAAAAAAAGCCCGTATGAATTTAATTAACCTTTTTTGTGTGGTTAATTCTCCTTTAAGGGGGTGTGGCAGGGGGCGTGTCCTATGCCTACATACATTTTATAGTAGTTGTCCCTCATTCCCATCTCAATATGTTGGGAGATGTGTATATATAGGGCAATAGAGCAGAGATTGGTGTCATTAGTTTATTTGTATTATTTGAATTAATTGTTTACAATTTTATTTTTATTATTATTTTTTACAATATTATTTTTTGTTATTCTTTTACAATTTTTTTTAGTAGCCCCATAGGGGGGGGGGGGCTTTGGTGTAATATCAGGGGTCTAAACAGGCCCCTGATGTCTCACTTTAGAGACAGAGAAAGGGGCTTCCCCAGGCAGCAGGGGGGATGTGCACAGCATGGGGTGATTAGGCTGTGCCCAGGCACACCTTGCACAACCCGTGCGCACGCCAGTGGCAGGGACTGTATGTATTATATGTATATTTTGGTTCGTTTTTCAAAGATGGCATTCAGACATCCAAAGCAAAAGGGGGCAGATGTAGCAGAGTGCCTAGACCCCCCTCCCCACCCCCACCCCCGGCAAGGTTTAAATTCCATTATATTGCTGGAACTAGAAGGCGGCTCCGTTGAAGGATACTGAGACACCGTCATTTATGGATTGCAAAGTCGGCCATTCTATAGCAAAGGCCACAGACGCTTGTTTTGTTTTTTTTTTTTCTTTTTTTAAAAAAGCTCTCATCTTCTCGGCGTCCCGTACGTCCATCTGCCTCTGCTTCATTGGCAGTTCTGGCGGAAGCTTTTATAGATCCTATTTTACTTTACAAATGTCATCCTGCGAAGATTTCTTTTTTTCTTCAGTGTATAAAGTGGCACAAAGAAGTTGCAAACAATTAGATGATGCTATTTATATTATTATTATTATAATTATTATTATTATTATTATTACAATTATTGTTGTTGTTATAATTAGCATTACTATTATTATTTTTATTAATATTCAAATTAATAGTATTAAAAATAAAATTACAATTAAAAAACAGAATTGTTATTATTATGACTATTATCAATATAATTATTATCATTATGTTATTAAATCTAATAATCATAACAATAATAATAATAATAATAATTTAATTTTTTAAATTGTAATCTTAATGATAAAATATTGTAATTTTATTAATAATATTGCTAGTAATAATGTTAGTAATAATATTAATAATGGCAACAACAATACAATTAGTATTATTGTTAGTAGTAGTGGTAGAAGTAGTAGCAGTATTAATAAAATTACATCATTGGTATCAGTGGGAGGAATGGTGCCCCATCATTGGTATCAGTGGGAGGAATAGTGTCCCATCATTGGTGTCAGTGGGAGGAATAGTGTCCCATCATTGGTGTCGGTGGGAGGAATAGTGCCCCATCATTGGTGTCAGTGAGAGGAATAGTGCCCCATCATTGGTGTCAGTGGGAGGAATAGTGCCCCATCATTGGTGTCAGTGGGAGGAATAGTGTCCCATCATTGGTATCAGTGGGAGGAATAGTGCCCCATCATTGGTGTCAGTGGGAGGAATAGTGCCCCATCATTGGTATCAGTGGGAGGAATAGTGTCCCATCATTGGTGTCAGTGGGAGGAATAGTGTCCCATCATTAGTGTCAGTGGGAGGAATAGTGCCCCATCATTGGTGTCAGTGGGAGGAATAGTGCCCCATCATTGGTGTCAGTGGGAGGAATAGTGCCCCATCATTGGTATCAGTGGGAGGAATAGTGTCCCATCATTGGTATCAGTGGGAGGAATAGTGCCCCATCATTGGTATCAGTGGGAGGAATAGTGCCCTTGCTGGTGGTCTTTGCCTTTCCTGAGCTCGGCATGTTCTGACCTTATCTGCACATCATACAAGGTAATAGAGATGGGAGGACTGGCGTGGCTCCTATGACCTTGGGAAAATGAAGCCAATTTATTTGATTCTTGGTAGCGGCTGGAAGCCATCATATATTTTAATTTTGCAGTTTTTTTTTTTTCTTCGAAAATATCATTTCTGACAGTCTCTCAATTACAAAGCTGTTCCGAGCAATTTCCCCGCTCATCTTCATTGATCCAAACAAAATCTATTTTGCAAAAAAAAAAAAAAGTGTTGCCAATTATTAAAAACTCTTCTTTTTTTTTTTTTTAAATTTGCCAAGAAAATTGAGTTGATCATTTCTGACACCCCAGCAAAGTGCAGCCGAGTATTTTATTTTTACTAGAAATAAGCTGAAGAAGTACATTTCCCTTCTTTTCTCTTTATATTTTTCACAGCCCCTCAGCCCAGGCAGATAGAAAATATAGAACATTTCTGCAGCTATGTAATTGAAAAAAAACATCTCTAACCACTTCCCACCCGCCCAATTCTGGCAATTCTCCCATGTAAAAATCATCTTTTTATATATATATACATGGTATATCACAAAAGTGAGTACACCCCTCACATATCTTTTCATGTGACAACACTGAAGAAATGACACTTGTCTACAATGTAAAGTAGTGAGTGTACAGCTTGTATAACAGTGTAAATTTGCTGTCCCCTCAAAATAACTCAACACACAGCCATTAATGTCTAAACCGCTGGCAACAAAAGTAAGTACACCCCTAAGTGAAAAATGTCCAAATTGGGCCCAGTTAGCCATTTTCCCTCCCCGGTGTCATGTGACTCGTTAGTGTTACAAGGTCTCAGGTGTGAATGGGGAGCAGGTGTGTTAAATTTGGTGTTATCGCTCTCACTCTCTCATACTGGTCACTGGAAGTACAACATGGCACCTCATGGCAAAGAACTCTCTGAGGATCTGAAAAAAAGAATTGCTCTACATAAAGATGGCCTAGACTATAAGAAGATTGCCAAGACCCTGAAACTGAGCTGCAGCACGGTGGCCAAGACCATACAGCGGTATAACAGGACAGGTTCCACTCAGAACAGGCCTTGCCATGGTCCACCAAAGAAGTTGAGGTCACGTGCTCAGCGTCATATCCAGAGGTTGTCTTTGGGAAATAGACGTATGAGTGCTGCCAGCATTGCTGCAGAGGTTGTAGGGGTGGGGGGGTCAGCCTGTCAGTGATCAGACCATACGCCGCACACTGCATCAAATTGGTCTGCATGGCTGTCATCCCAGAAGGAAGCCTCTTCTAAAGATGATGCACAAGAAAGTCCACAAACAGTTTGCTGAAGACAAGCAGACTAAGGACATGGATTACTGGAACCATGACCTGTGGTCTGATAAGACCAAGATAAACGTATTTGGTTCAGATGGTGACAAGCGTGTGTGGGGGCAACCAGGTGAGGAGGACAAAGACAAGTGTGTCTTGTCTACAGTCAAGCATGGTGGTGGGAGTGTCATGGTCTGGGGCTGCATGAGTGCTGCCGGCACTGGGGGGCTACAGATCATTGAGGGAACCATGAATGCCAACATGTACTGTGACATACTGAAGCAGAGCATGATCCCCTCCCTTCAGAGACTGGGCCGCAGGGCAGTATTCCAACATGATAACCACCCCAAACACATCTCCAAGACCACCACTGCCTTGCTAAAGAAGCTGAGGGTAAAGGTGATGGACTGGCCAAGCATGTCTCCAGACCTAAACCCTATTGATCATCTGTGGGACATCCTCAAACGGAAGGTGGAGGAGCGCAAGGTCTGGCTCATCAACTCCTCCATGATGACATCACGGAGCTGGTGGAGACATGCTTGGCCAGTCCATCAACTTTACCCTCACTCAGATACTGTGTGTATATATATATATATATATATATATATATATATATATATATATTTAATATATACATATACACAGTATATTTTCTAGCAGAGACCCTAGAGAATAAAATGACAGTACCTGCAATTTTTTTATGTCTCATGGATTTTTTCGAACACAATTTTTTTTGGAAAAGATACACTTTAACGAAATCTAATGCAAAAAAAAAAAAAACAATATATAACCCATTTTTTTGGGTAAAATGTAAAAGATGATGTTGTGCCAAGTAAATAGATATGTAACATATCACGCTTTAGAACTGCGCACGCTTGTGGAATGGCGCAAAACTGCGGTACCTGACAATTTCCATGGCGGGCCAATTCTGGCCTTTCTCTCCTACATGTAAATTCTACATGTAATTCTCTTCCCTACATGTAAAAATAATCTTTTTTTTTTTGCTAAAAAAATTACTCAGAACCCCCAAACATTATATATATATTTTTAGAAGTAAGAAGAAATTTTTTCATGGCACATGAGTTTTAATGCAGCAGTTTTTTACACTTCAAAGGGTAAAGTTCACCTTTACAGAAAAATCTGTAAGTTGAATTTACACTGAACCCCCTCCCCATCCCCCGGTCCCGCTGACCTGGAGTCCGGCGATCACCCGCTACGACACATCGGACAGCCGCTTTACCGGTCCGGAGATTAGAAATCCCATCGGCTTAACATTTTCCATGCCGGGCCAATCCTGGCATTTCTCTACATGTAAAAATCATATTTTTTTTTACTTAAAAAATCACTCAGAACCCCCAAACATTATATATATTTATGTATTAGCTGAGACCCTAGGGAATAAAATGGCGGTCGTCGCAATTTTTTGTGTCATGTGGGTTTTGCGCAGCAATTTTCCAAACGCTTTTTTTTTTTTATTTTTTACACACTTTAATGAATTTTAATGCAGAAAACCCCACAATATATAACCCAATTTTTTGTTAGGATATAAAAGATGACGTTACGCCGAGCAAATAGATACCTAACCTGTCACGCTTTAGAATTGCGCACGCTCGTGGAATGGCGACAAACTACTTAAAAATCTCCATAGGTGAACCTTTAAAAAAGGTCACTAGATGTCATGAGTCAGCTGCAGGCAGAAGGAAACATTTCTTCAGTCCCCCCCCCCCCCCAGTGATCAGACTGTACATTGTAACTTTGTAGCAAGTCGCAAGGTGAGAGGCTGCAGCAGGGGGCTGTTCTGTGTCAGACGTTTGTGAACACAGCCAAGAACTGCACCGGGATTTAGATGATCGTGTACGCTCTGACCTGGCAACACAGTGCTGGGAGTAGATGGTGACCCTGGATGATGCCTGAATATAGAAGGCACTGTTCTTTTGGAGAAAAAAAAAATCAGGGGAAGGCTTTGTCGGGGGGGGGGGGGGGTATTGCGATCTCTGTGGAAGGTGATATACACACACACGTGCTTGAACCTTTAAAGAGTAACTTCACTTTTGTTGAGAACCCCCTCCCCCTTCTCTGGGTGATCTCTGTACATTGCAGGGATTGTAACCAACATTGTTGCAGATTCCGACCTTTTTGTTATTCTGAAGAAATAGCTGTTTGTTTCTCTGTGTCCATGTGAATGGGAGTGGCTTTATAATGATCAATCAGCTGCTGCACCTGCAGGGCTCTAATTAGGGAAGTGGCCGGGTCTGCGTCCCTTTAGATGAGATTTCCCCTTTGGGAGTATCTTTCCAAAAAAATGACATTTGCGTTGCAGGGGATGCCCAAAATCTGACTTGCATCTTAGGGCGGACTTCTGGGGAAATCAGTGAGCCAATCACACAAAGCAGGAAATGACATTTCTGGGGGGGGGGTCTGTATACCATCCGTGTACAGAGCGCCTCCAAGTGGCCATATAGCATTTTACAGAAAATGACAGCGGCTGCAGATTGAAAAGGAAAAAGGAAATTTTAATAACATTCAATTACAATATGACTTGTGTAGCGATTTTATATGTTATATAATTTTTTTTTATATCGTTTTAATTTATAGATATTAATTTTTCTATATATATTCTATATATATATATATATATATATATATATATATTTCTATTTTTTGCTATTTTTTTTTTTTACTACAAAAGTGGAGTTACCCTTTAAATAGGAAAATAATAAAGCATGCAAAAAAAAAAAACTGCGACACCGGACAGTTTGCTGTGCTCTAAAAATTTGCCCCCCCCCCCTCCCTCGCAGCATTATTAGACTGAGAAAAATCCATAAATAGACCTGTTTCTCCATACGGCCATCAGAGCCAATCAGACAAATTCTTAATTTTTGGGTTATCATGATTTCCCTTGAAAAGGGGGGGAGGGGCCGAGGGGTGGGGGGAGGAGGAGAATAGCCGCTGTCAATTTAGCACCAAAAAAAAAAAAACCTTTCCTGTGAAAGAGCAAAAAAAAAAAAAAAAAAAAAAAAACAAGCTGATCCAGAAGAAATTCCAGAGAAATGGCGCACTAATCAATCCCACTGGGACCGAGCGCTGAAGGAGGATCACATCACAGGGCGCTCCTCGCATTCTGCTTGAACTACGTTTTGTCTACAAGCTGGGACTGATCTTCAGAATTTTTTTTTTTTTTTTTTTATTACAAAAAAAAAACAAAAAAAACTGTTCGACTCTCCAACTGTCTGTACAGAAAAAAAAAAAAAAAAAAAAAAAAGCTTCTTTTTTAAATTATTCATCTGGAAGCTGAATATGGCATGACACTACATCTGGTATCAGGCATCTTGGAATGACTCGGCCTACCGAGAATATTTTTTACTCATTCCAGTCCAGCGACTCGATCTCTGGCAGCCGAGCGGTTTCATCCCCCCAGACATCGAAAAAACCAGAGTCAAGCTGGAGATCTTTTTTTTTTTTTTTTTTTTTATTGTATTAAAAAAAAGGGACATTAGACTGGAAACAAAAAAGCTATTTTTTTAAGGGGAAATTAAACAACATTTAAAGGCAAATCAACACCTGAAAATTTCGTGATATAAAAAAAAAAAAACGTAAAATTGTGTCAAATGCTTACCGTAATTTTCATTTCCTGCTGCCAATCCATGGCAGTGACTACCCCGCGTGTATGCTGCCATGTTGGCGACAGGGAAACAGGGTTATAGAGATGTTTTTTTTTAAAATAACGCATGGCCGCCCTACAGGAGAACAAACTAGAGACGTTCAACCAAATCTGGTCCCCAATGGTCAAAACGTTTCTTGCCCCCCACCTTTAACTGCTGCTCTCTATCGGACCATCTGAAAACTTAGTGATCCCTCCCCCCCTGGCTGGTTCTTTTTTAATACAAAAATATATTATATATGATATATTTATATAGTATTATATTTATAGTATTACATATTAATTTATAATTGTAATATATTTGATATATTTATATTATTTGATATATTTTATATTATATTATCATATTTAATTATATATATATATATATATATATATATATATATATATATATATATATATATATATATATATTTATATATATAGATAGATAGATAGATAGATAGATAGATAGATAGATAGATATAGATCTATCTATCTATCTATCTATCTATATATATAAATATATATATATATATATATATATATATATATACATTCTATAATGATATTTATTTAATTCACCTTCTTGCTATCATTATTATTATTTATTATATTATAATATATTATTGTTACTATAAAATTTAATTCACTATATATTTGTCTATATACACACATATATTATATATATATATAATATATACGGTATTTAGCATTATAATATAACATAATATATTATAATATACTGCATTATAATATTATTATTTAATTGCAAATTGTGTGTGTGTGTATATATATATATTTTTATTTTTTTTTAATTTTTATTTTTTTTATTTATTTATTTTTTCAATGTTTCGACAAGGCACAAGTTTGTCTTCCTCAGGACAAGATATCCTGAGGAGGATAAGCTTGTGCCTCATCTAAACATTGAAATAAAACGTTTACTGTGCATTCACCTTTCCAGACCTGTGAGTGCTTCTTCTTTCTGTTTTAGATATAAAAAAAAAATATATATTTTATATATATATAAAAACACATACATATATATATATATATATATATATATATATATATATATATATATATATACACACTGCGTAGATATATAGACAACATTGTCAGTTGTAAAACAAAGAGGAATAATAATAATTATTATTATTATTTCTTATTATTATGATAACATTTTAATTATTATTCACATTGTAACTTTGTAAAACACAAAGAGGAAAAACAAACCTGACGTTTAGAATCCCAGAATGTTACCTTCAATGAAGTCACTAGATGGGGAGACAATGTGGCCCTCCCCCACAGGTGGCACCTCTGTGTGTCATCTTCACACGTGTGCTAATACCTCCTAGAAAGTGAGAGAGAAGAAGGGGGAAAAGAAAGCGATGAAGTAAAATGGTCAATAAACAAGCAGGAGAAATTTAAAAAAGAGAAAAAAGGAAATCGATGAACGTCTCTGACCTAAAAAAAAAAATACATCAATAAAGTTCCGTATGTGCTTTGACCCTAATCGTGGACCTTCAGATGTTTGCGGATGTCAGAAGAAATGTCTACATTCATCCTCACTGCCCATGTTTGGTAAAAGTGGTCATATTTGGCGTTAGACCGATGTCCGTTCATTGGCCTCCATATTTGTCTGAACCTTGAAAACCCCCTCCCTCACCACGGGAGGACGAGGTGTCCACCACAACATGGAGGGTAAACATTTCCCAGCATTCAAGAGATGTGACACGAGGAACCTCTTGTATTTATTATCAGTTCTTGTATTATAATTTTGTGATATGGGTAGCATGGAACAGGTCCACCAAAGGGTCATCAAGAATGGCTGTGTGATCTTCTCAATTATAGTTCCCTGGTTCTTTCTTAAAACCTGACCTCCTTCCTGGCCCACCTGCCCCAGCTGCTCTTCTCTTCCCCTGAGACCCCCTACAGGGCCTATTGGCCTCCCATAGTGCCCGTCTCCCATGCTCCTTCCTCCCTCTTTTCCTTGTTCTCTCTTCTCCTCACCTTCCATTGGTTGAGGCCGCCTTTCTATCTGCATCCTACTCTTCAACCACCCCCTCATCCAACCTCCATTCCTTGGCCTCCTTAACTGTGTGAACTTTTAGGATCCCTTCCCTCACCATAGGAGCTTGTCCTCCAAAACAAGGAGGTGAAACAAATCCCGACATTTAAGAGATGTGACATGAGGGACCCAGCTGAGGTGTGGGTAGCATGGAACGGGACTACCAAAGGGTCATCAGAACTGGATGTGTGATTTTCTCCAATCGCGGTTCCTTGGCTCTTTCTTAAAATCTACCCTCCTTCCTGGCTCACCCGCCCCTCTCTTTTTTTTTTGAGCCCCCTACAGGGCCCACTGGCCTCCTATAGTGCCCTTCCTCTTGCTCCTCCCTGCCTGGTTGCTGCCTCATGAAGAATCATGTAAGCCATGATAACGATTTAACAATTCCAAAGCCCCAATGAAGGAGTGTGTTGGCCCCCAAAAATGTGTTGGATTTTTTTTTATGTGAATGTTTGTTGAAGTAATAAGGCAATTTGGTCTCTGTCGCAAGCTGGGGGCGTGTCCATGACAGTCTGGGCTCAGAGGAAGTGGTTTGAGTGGTGCTGTCTCCCTGTCCCTCTGCTTCCAGCCGTGAAAACACAACAGACCAAATGGGAAAAAAAGTCACTTCAATGATTCGAAAAATAATCACATAAAACAGCTAATATATTTCGGGGGGGGTCAACGCCACCCCTTCATCAGGGCTTAAGTAGACTTAATGAAACAAATTGCCAGACAAATCTGCATGCCTCACAAAGTATCACTTCAGCCCTGATAATGATTCAACGATTCTATAAATTTAGAAATCACATATAACAACCAACCTGTTTCGGGAGCCGACACGCTCCTTCATCAGGGAATTAGTAGAGTAACTGAAACGAATTATCAGACAAATCTGTATTCGATCTCGCATTCGATCTCGCTTGCTGCCTCATGAAGTATCACTTAAGCCCTGATAACAATTTAACAATTTCAAGCCCTGATGAAGGAGTGTGTTGACCCCCGAAATGTGTTGGCTCTTTTATGTTAATGTTTGTTGAATTATTAAAGCAATTTGGACTCTGTCGCAGGCTGGGGGCATCCATGACAGCCTGGGTTCAGAGGGAATGGATTGAGTGATGCCGTCCCCCTGCTTCCAACTGTGAAAACACAACAGACCAAAAATGGGGGAAAAAAATCACTTTAAGGATTCATAACATATTCACATCAAACAGCCAACGTATTTCAAGGGCCAGCACACCCCTTCTTCAGGGCTTAAGTAGACTTGATGGAACAAATTGAAAGACAAATCTGTATTTGATTTAGTTTGCCTCACAAAGTATTAATTAAAAAGTCCATGAATTCAATGATTCATAAAATAATCACATATAACAGCCAACATGTTTGGGGAGCCGACACGCTCCTTCATCAGGGCTGAAGTAGATTTAATGAAACAAATTACCAGACAAATCTATATTTGATCTCGCTTGCTGCCTCATTAAGTATCACTTAAGCCCTGATAACGATTTAACAATTCCAAGCCCTGATGAAGGAGTGTGTTGACCCCCGAAATGTGTTGGCTCTGTTACGTTACTGTTTGTTGAATTGTTAAAGCAGTTTGGACTCTGTCGCAGGCTGGGGGCATCCATGACAGCCTTGGTTTTAGAGCAAGTGGATTGAATGATGCTGTCTCCCTGCTTCCAACTGTGAAAACACAACAGACCAAAAATAGGGGGAAAAAATCACTTTAATGATTCATAACATAGTCACATCAAACAGCCAACGTGTTTCGGGGGCCAGCACGCCCCTTCTTCAGGGCTTAAGTAGACTTGATGGAATGAATTGCCAGACAAATCTGTATTTGATCTAGCTTGCCTCACGAAATGTCACTTAAGCCCTGAGAATGATTTAACAATTCCATAAATTCATAAAATAATCACATATAACAGCCAACGTGTTTCAGGAGCCAACACGCTCCTTCATCAGGGCTTAGGTAGATTTAATTAAACAAATTACCAGACCAATCTATATTTGATCTCGATTGCTGCCTCATGAAGTATCACTTAAGCCCTGATAACAATTTAACAAATCCAAGCCCTGGTGAAGGAGTGTGTTGACCTCGAAATGTGTTGGCTTTTTTATGTGAATGTTTTTCGAATTATTAAAGCAACTTGAACTCTGTGGCAGGGTGGGGGAGAGTGGGTCCATGACAGTCTTGGCTCAGAGGTAATAGAATGAATGATGCTGTATCCCAGACCAAATGGGGAAAAAATAATGATTCATAACATATTCACATTAAAACAGCTAACTTGTTTCGGGGGTCAACACGCCCCTTCATCAGGGCTTAAGTAAACTTAATGAAACAAATTGACAGACAGATCTGTATTTGATCTAGCTTGCCTCACGAAGTGTCACTTAAGCCCTGTGAAGGATTTAACAATTCCATAAATTCAGTGATTCATAAAATAATCACATATAACAGCCAACGTGTTTCAGGAGCCAACATACTCCTTCATCAGGGCTTATGTAGATTTAATTAAACAAATTACAAGACCAATCTATATTTGATCTCGTTTGCTGCCTCATGAAGTATCACTTAAGCCCTGATAACAATTTAACAATTCCAAGTTCTGATGAAGAAGCGTGTTGGCCCCCCGATATGTGTTGGCTTTTTTTATGTGAATGTTTTATGTATTATAAAAGCAACTTGGACTCTGTGGCAGGCTGGGGGCAGGTCCACGACAGACACAATAGACCAAAAGCAGAAAAAAAATCACTTTAATGATTCATATCATATTTACATCAAACAGCTGACGTGTTTCGGGGGGCAAAACGCCCCTTCATCAGGACTTGGAATCATTATCAGGGCTTAAGTGGACTTAGTGAAACCTCATAAAGTATCACTTAAGCCTTGATAATGATTTAACAATTCCAAAATCTAATGAAGGACTGTCCACCCCCCCCCTCGAAACGCGTTGGATATTTTATGTGAATTTTTTTAAAAAATATTAAAGCAACTCTGTTACCATTTCATCTTCCCAATAGGAACAAACTGTCCAATCGCAGGCTGGGGGCAGGTCCATGACAGTCAGTGGATTGAATGATGCTGTCCATCATTCAATCTGCAAGCTAAGGACAGCTATTGGTGGAAAAGCAGTACTTGGGGGGGAGGGGAGTATTGCAGCAAGCGCAGTTTTTTTTAAGATCTTTTATTGGTATAATATTTTATTTTACGGAAGGTAAGTGCGTTTTTTTTTTTATACATCATCAACAGCAAGCGGAACGGAGTCTCTGACATAGCTGAAATAACAAAGCGTCCTCCTCCTACCATCGCCTCTAATTGATTTGCGCGTTCCTAACATTACTCGACCTTTCGGGCATCGCCATCGTTGACCTTGCGGCGGTAGATAAAGACGCCCTCGGATACGGCGGCCATGAATTTGACTCACTGGTGCGGTATCCATGGAGCGCTTTAATGAATTTACGCCGAAAAAAAGGCCCTTCTGCTGATTGCCAAACATGTTATAATAATTTTCCCGGAATACTTTGTGTACCTAAGCTAATGTAATCATTATGTGCAGGAGCGCCGCCGCACCGCCACGCCGCACTCCCTTTATAATTATCTATGCCTCGCTGTGTGTAACCTAAAGCCCAACTCCGCGATCAGGCCCCCCAATCCCTCCCTACTCCCCCCCCCCACACCATTCTCTATGCTTTATTTTTTGATACACTTATTGGAAGTCATCGATTTAGTCACATGACACGCAGAGTCTTCTTTTCTGCCTTTGAGCAACAAAAAGACCAAGAGGTGGCGGGACCCCGAAATGTATTTGTGTGATCATCCAATTAGCTCACTGGCTCTGGTGAGGCCGCTGACCCGACGCAAGGCTTCCCCTATTGATGGGTACCCAAAAATCTGACTCAAAATGTGGCAACCCAACAAGAGCACCAGAACTAATGCTGAAAGAATCTAAGTCATAAAATCAATACGTAAAATCGCCAACGCGTTTCAAGGGCCAACAGGCTCCTTCATCAGGGCTTGGGACTGCTATTTGGGTTTAAAGAGGAGTTCCACCCAGGGGGTCCATTAAAAAAAAAAAAAATTAAAAGTCAGCAGCTACAAATACTGCAGCTGCTGACTTTTAATTGGACACTTACCTGGCCCTGGGTCCAGCGATGCGGGGGATCGAAGCCCCGCTCGTCCCCCCCTCCGCTCGTCAGCGTCGGCATTTCAACTGTGGGCGCCGGGCTGTGGCTTCACAGCCTGGCACCCACTGCGCATGCGCGAGCGGCGCCGCGCGCCGTGATTGGCCGCTCAATCACCTGGGACCTGTAATGGGTACCAGATGATTGACAGGAGGGAGGGAGCAGAGCTGAGCCCTTCCTGTGCCGAGGGGGAAGTGATGTCACCAGCCCAGGCAAAGGAAGAGGCAGACTACGAGGGACCCCCTAGCAACAGGCATTTAGAGGTAAGTAAAAAAAAAAAAAAATATCCAATTTTTTGTTTGTTTTTTAGAATTTTTCAGGTATTTTTGTTTTTTTGGGTGGAACCCCACTTTAAGTGGACTCAGTAAAATAAAAAACAAGCTAAAATGAATACATAAAATACCCAACGTGTTTCAGGGGCCAACACACTCCTTCATCAGGGCTTGGAGCTGCTATCAGGGCTTAAAGTGGTGTTCCGGCCGAAATGATACTTTTTAAATAAAAATTCCCCTCTAATACACAAGCTTAATGTATTCTAGTAAAGTTAGTCTGTAAACTAAGGTCTGTTTTGTTAGTTTATAGCAGTAGTTTGGTATTTTATAAACTTACAGCAGGCCGCGGCCATCTTAAGTGTGGGCATCTGAAGCCAGACTGTACGTCTTCCTGGATCTCATCCTTGCAGATCTCGCACATGCTCAGTGCAGCACAAGCAGTGTAATAGGTTTCAGGTCAGGTTTCCATAGCAATGGCAGTGCCAGAGGAAGTTGCCGCCCCTTCCCAGAAGGCATTGCAAACAGGAAATGATGCGATGGGCCGCGGCCAGGGAGGAGGAAGTGAAAAATGAATACAGCAGATATACAGTAGGTGCTGAGAAAAAAAAAATATATATATCCAATTCGTTTACAGTGCGCAGTTTAGTGAGGGATGCTGAAGAGTTGTAAAAGTGGGTGGAACTCCACTTTAAGTGGGATAAGTAAAACAAGTAACAAGCTAAAATAAATATATATAAAATATCTAATGCATTTTGGGGTCTAACACACTCCTACATCGGTTCTTGGAACTGCTATCGGGGCTTAAGTGGGATCAGTAAAACAAGTAGCTATTTAAAATGAATGCATAAATATCCAACGTGTTTCAGGGGCCAAAACACTCCTTCATCAGGGCTTGGAGCTGCTATCAGGGCTTAAGTGGGATAAGTAAAACAAGTAGCAAGCTAAAATTAATATATAAAATGAATACATTAAATATTAAATGCGTTTCGGGGGCCAACACACTCCTTCATCAGGGCTTGGGACTGCTATGGAGGCTTAAGTGTATGCAGTAAAACAAGTAACAAGTTACACTAGGCCAGTGATGGTGAACCTTGGCACCCCAGATGTTTTGGAACTACATTTCCCATGATGCTCCGTTACACTGCAGAGTGCATGAGCATCATGGGAAATGTAGTTCCAAAACATCTGGGGTGCCGAGGTTCGCCATCATTGCACTAGATACACAAAATATACAGCATGTCTCGGGGGCCAACACATCCCTTCATCGGGGCTTGGAACTTCTATCAGGGCTTAAGTGGACTCAGTAAAACAAGTAATAAGTTAAACTGAATACATAAAATATCCAACGCGTTTCAGGAGCCAACACCCTTCTTCATCAGGGCTTGGGATTATTATCAGGGCTTAAGTGGATTCAGTAAAACACGTAGCAATTTAAAATGAATGCATAAACTATCCAACGTGTTTTGGGGGCCAACACACTACTTTATCGGGGCTTGGAACTGCTATCAGGGCTTAAGTGGACTCAGTAAAACAAGTAACAAGCTAAAATGAATACATAAAATATTTCCGGGGCCAACACACTCCTTTATCAGGGCTTGGGACTGTCATCAGGGCTTAAATGGAACCAGTAAAACAAGTAACAAGTTAAAATGAATACATATAATAGCCAACGTGTTTCCGGGGCCAACACACCCCTTTATTACGGCTTGGAACTGCTATCGGGGGTTAAGTGGACTCAGTAAAACAAGTAACAAGTTAAAATGAATACATAAAATATCCAACGTGTTTTAGGAGCCAACACACTTCTTCATCAGGGCTTGGGATTGTTATCAGGGCTTAAGTGGATTCAGTAAAACACGTAACAAGTTAAAATGAACAAATAAAGTATCCAATTCATTTTGGGGGCTAACACACTCCTTTATTGAGGCTTGGGGCTTAAGTGGACTCAGTAAAACAAGAAACAATTTAAAATGAATACATAAAATATCCAACAAATTTCGGGGGCCAACACACTTCTTCATCAGAGCTTGGAATCGTTATCAGGACTCGGAGAGTTGCCCCGTGCAGCACTACTTTGTTGCCACAAGAAGCCCTCAGTCTTCTGGGCTGAATGATGCCTAGTGTTATTTATCATGTTGCCCTGCCTCCAATCCCTCCTTCTTTTACAATCGGCTATTTTATTTGAATTAATTCTATTTATTTGTGCTGCCTAGGCAAGAATAACATTCCCCCCCCCCATCCCCCTGCACGTGCCCACATGTGCCCCAGGGCTTTGGGTCCTGAATGAGTCCTGTGGCACATCTGCAGGTTTTCCTGGCCATCTGCGCATGCGTGGGTGTTTCCGCACATGAACAAAGATGGCTATTAGGAAAGTCCCAAACCTTCGACACCTTTACTCATTCGTGGGAAATCACCTGCGCATGCGCCAAAGGGCTCTGCCATGACCCGTTGGCTGGGGAAAGCCCTTCAGCACATGTGTGCATGCACTATAATGGCGACACTGGGGGGTAGGGAGCCACCCGAGAGACGGATTGAAGTTCCACTTTAAGAATTGCAGGCCATCAGGGCCGCAGCCCCTAAGGGGGCGTGTCACCAAGCCATAGTGTATTTAAGTCAACAAGTCATCCCCCCTCTCTGCTTCCAACCGTGAAAACACAAGAGACCCGATGGGGGAAAAAAATCACTTTAATGATTCATAAAATAATTACATAAAACAGCCAACCTGTTTCGGGGGCACACACCCCTTTCATCAGGGCTTAAGTAAACTTAATGAAGCAAATCATAAGACAAATCTGTATTCGATCTCCATTGCTGCCTCATGAAGAATCCCGTAAGCCCCAATAACAGTTTAACAATTCCAAGCCCCGATGAAGGAGTGTGTTGGCCCCCCGAAATGTGTTGGCTTTTTTATGAGAATGTTTTTTGAATTATTTAAGTAATTTGGACTCTGTCGCAGGCTGGGGGCGGGTCCATGACAGTCCGGGCTCAGAGGAAATGGATTGAATGATGCTGTCTCTCTGCTTCCAACCGTGAAAACACAAGGAACCCCAATGGGGGAAAAAAATCACTTTAATGATTCCTAAAATAATCACATAAAACCGCTAACGTGTTTTGGGGGCCAACACGCCTCTTCATCAGGACTTAATTAGATTTAATGAAACAAATTACCAGACAAATCTGTATTCGATCTCGCTTGCTGCCTCACAAAGTATCACTTAAGCCCTGATAATGATTCAATAATTCCATGAATTCAATGATTCCTAAAATATTTACATATAACAACCAACGCATTTCGGCAGCCAACACGCTTCTTCATCAGGACTTAAGTAGATTTCATGAAACAAATTACCGGACAAATCTGCTTGTCTCATGAAGTATCAATTAAGCCCTGATAATGATTTAACAACTCCTATCAGGGCCGCAGCCCCTAAGGGGGCGTGTCCCCAAGCCATAGTGTATTCAAGTCAACAAGTTATCCTCTCTCTCTGCTTCCAACCATGAAAACACAAGAGACCCAATGGGGGAAAAATCACTTTAATGATTCATAAAATAAGCACAGAGAATTTTAAAAATCCCATTTCTTGAGGAAATTTCTGTTCATAAAAAAATCACATAAAACAGCCAACGTGTTTCGGGGGCCAACAAGTCCCTTCATCAGGGCTTAAGTAAACTTAATGAAGCAAATCATAAGACAAATCTGTATTCGATCTCAATTGCTGCCTCATGAAGAATCCCATAAGCCCCAATAATGATTTAAAAATTCCAAGCCCTAAAGAAGGAGTGTGTTGGCCCCCTGAAATGTGCTGTGTGCTTTTTTTATTTTTTTTATGTTTTTTTTTATTATTAAAGCAATTTGGACTCTGTCGCTGGCTGGGGGCGGGTCCAAGACAGTCTGGGCTCAGAGGAAATGGATTGATTGGCTCCCTGTCCCTCTGCTTCCAACCCTGAAAACACAAGAGAACCAATGGGAGAAAGAAATCACTTTAATGATTTATAAAATAATCACATAAAACAGCCAACGTGTTTCAGGGGCCAACATGTCCCTTCATCAGGGCTTAGGTAGATTTAATAAAACAAATTACCAGACAAATCTGTATTCGATCTCGCTTGCTGCCTCACAAAGTATCACTTAAGCCCTGATAATGATTTAATAATTCCATGAATTTGATGTTTCATAAAACAATCACATAAAACAGCCAACGTGTTTCGAGGGTCAACACACTCCTTCATCAGGGTTTGGACTCATTATCAGAGCTTAAGTGAAACAAATTACCAGAATTACCAAATTAACAGATTTCAAGCCCTGATGAAGGAGTGTGTTGGTCCCCAAGATGCGTTGGCAGTTTTTTACTTACACCCTGATAAGGATTCTATGGTGATGCCACTATGGGCGGGGGCATGATGCCCTGCGTTCATATCATGTTCATTAGCCCCCAAATAAAAGAATGCTGGGCATCCTTTAACCTGGAAGCCTGAGGGCATCTTGTGGTTAAAAAGAAGTAGGAACAGCTTAGGCTTGAAGGTTAGTATTGCAGCCTAAGCTGGTTATTTATTTCTTTTTTAGTTTTTTTTTTTTAAAAAGCTTCAGTTAAGCTTTAAAGCCTAATTCCGGCCTTCCCCACAGCTCCTCTTCTGGACTGAAATGGATTACTCTGATTTCACTGCACACTGTGAGCTTCTCACAATGTGCATTAGAAGCTTCCGCAAGTCAGACCACCTCATTTCCTGGCTGGAGGACGCCCGGCATCATCTAGCCCTTTCCTCCCCAGCCTAAATGTACCTGTCCGGCCCTTTTTCATTCCTTGGATTTCAGTTCTTTCAATCATGGAGGCTCGGCACCACATATGGACGTTACCTAGGGTAGCCTGCAAGCAAATACAGCCTGCCGAGGAACATTCCACTCTCCCAGAGTGACATCCACAAATTAGGGCATTTTAAATGTCTTTATAACTTTTGCAGGTTTTACCTCCCGAAAAGCTCTCATAACTCCCCCTGACAATGCCTTCACCTGATTTTCCCTCAAGAAGCACCATCTTTGTTCAGGGATCACCCAGGGCCCCCATCTACTGTACATAATAGAAAAGACTGTGCAGTTCTTGTCTATGTTCACAAATGTCTGACACAGATCAGCCCCCTATTGCAACCTATCACAGTGTGACTTTCTACAAAGTTACAATGTATAGTCTGAGCAATCACTTGGGTAGAGGAGACCCCAGCCTAGGCAGAGTCGCTAGACTGCGAGCTATCAATGGGAATACACTGATCAAACAAAGGCGATATAGATGCACTTATGCTATATATATATATATATATATATATATATATATATATAAATATATATATATATAATATCAGCTGCCGACGCTGATCACAATCCCATGATGTGCAAAATATATCAAAATAAACAATAAAGTGCCGTGCTAAAAAATATTATAAAGGTGATTAATGCTACATGTGTATGGATTAAATAATCATTTCAGAAATCAATCAAAAATCAATAAAAAAAATGGTGCTTGTTGCTATATATATATATATATATATATATATATATACATAAAAAGTACAATCATAAATCAATCAAAAAATGCAAAGCATGATTCATCATTAAAGTGCTATAGAGCTCAAAACATAACTATATTTTGTGTATATAACATGCATAATGGTGACAATCCATATAGAATGAATGTTGTGAGCTCCCCTATGGGGTCTGTGTATGCCCGTGGGGCTGCCGTTCCACCCAATGGTCTCCGCAGGCAGCATGGGGGCTGCTGCTGCCAACAACACCGTCCTATCCCCTCCCCAACGCGTGTCAACACAGGGAATCACTTGTCTTCCTCAGGGGGATGCTCCCTCTCCCTGAGGAAGACATGTGATTCCCTGTGTTGACACACGTTGGGGAGGGGATAGGACGGTGTTGTTGGCAGCAGCAGCCCCCATGCTGTCTGCAGAGACCATTAGGCGGAGCGGCAGCCCCACGGGCATACACAAACCTGTTTTTTGGAATTTGGTGCAGCTCCATATCTATTTCTACGTGGTTTATTTCTTAGGCAATGTACAGAAACGATAAACCCATATTTGATTTACCCTCTATATTGTTTTCTTGACCTCCATGGGGTTTTAATATTGGTTTACTGTTTAGAAATGTGGTACGCTTTACCATTAGACACACCAATGTCTGCATACTATTGATGTAACGCTGTGGATCTGCCTTTTCGTGGTTTAGATAAAAAAAAAAAAGAATAATAATAATAATAATGATAAAAAAAAATAACAGAGAAAATACTAATAATTTTAAATAATAATACAAATAAAAATAATTATAATAATATTAAAAAACATTAAAAAAAACATAAAAAACATAAAAGAGATGATAATAATAATAAATATAAAAAGAATAATAGAGAAAATGCTAATATTATAAAATAATGATAATAATAACAACAATAACAAAAGAGAAATATTATTAATAATAATAATAATAATAATAATAATAATAATAATAATAAAGGATAAAACATAATAGAGAAACTAGTAATAAAAATATTTTAAAAAATAATAAAAAAATAGAAAGAATAAAAGACAAAATAATAATAATATTAAATAATAATAATTGTAATAATATTAAAAACGATAAAAAAATAAATAAAAGAGATGATAATAATACTAAATATAAAAAGATTAATAGAGAAAATACTAATAATATTAAATTATGATAATAATAACAACAATAATAAAAAGAGAAATATTATTATTATTAATAATATTAATAATAATAATAATAAAGGATAAATAGTAATTATAATAATAATGATAAAAAAAAATTATAATAAAATTTAAAAAAAGAAAAAAGAGATAATAATAAAAATAATAATAATAATAATAATAAACAAAAAAAAGAAGAAAATAAATAATAATATTTATATTAATGATAAAATAATAACAAGAGAATAGTAGACAAATGTTCCCAACTATGAACATTCCCAGGTATGATAATGATACTCAGTGATAGATGGCTTCTATGGGAGGCCTTTTGCGGATACCTTCTAGTTGGCAGGCCATGCTGGGAGTTGTAGTTCTGCCCTCGGTGATGGGTACTATTATACATAGTATGGGTACTGATGGGATTCCCATAGTGCATTGCTGTATAGTAAGTGATCAGATCAGATGAAGCCGTCATCTTATCAGCTTCCAGGATTTTCATTCTGCTGAATAGGGAAAGGGAGAGTCAGTCTCTATATATATCTGTACAGCTGATGCCGTGTGAGGAGGAGAGAGACTTTCCGTCTGATTCAGCGCCTGGCAGATCTGCAGCTCAGTGATGGAGGAAATGATTCCACAGAATGACAGATGGCATCACCAACAAGGAAAAACACCAAGTGTTCCTCTCTACACTAATATAACAGTATGACCTCATAGTGATGTCACTGTCCTATAATGAACGGATAAGCTGCATCCTCAGTGATGTCACCGCTCTCTAGTAAATGGATAGGTTGCATTCTCAGTGATGTCATCGCTTTCTAGTGAATGGATAGGCTGCATCCTCAGTGATGTCACCGCCCTCTAGTGAATGGATAGGCTGCATTCTCAGTGATGTCACCGCTCTCTAGTGATTGGATAGGCTGCATTCTCAGTGATGTCACCTCTCTCTAGTGATTGGATAGGTTGCATTCTCAGTGATGTCATCGCTCTCTAGTGAATGGATAGGCTGCATTCTCAGTGATGTCATCTCTCTCTAGTGATTGGATAGGCTGCATTCTCAGTGATGTCACTGCTCTCTAGTGATTGGATAGGCTGCATTCTCAGTGATGTCACCGCTCTCTGGTGAATGGATAGGCTGCATTCTCAGTGATGTCACCGCTCTCTAGTGAATGGATAGGCTGCATTCTCAGTGATGTCACCGCTCTCTAGTGAATGGATAGGCTGCATTCTCAGTGATGTCACCGCTCTCTAGTGATTGGATAGATTGTTGGTGATGTCACCACTCTCTAGTGAATGGATAGGCTGCATTCTCAGTGATGTCACTGCTCTCTAGTGATTGGATAGGCTGCATTCTCAGTGATGTCATCGCTCTCTAGTGATTGGATAGGCTGCATTCTCAGTGATGTCACCGCTCTCTAGTGATTGGATAGGCTGCATCCTCAGTGATGTCACCGCCCCCTAATGGCTGATTACTGTCCTGCAGGCAGAGATTACACAGAGCCGGCATTGTCAGGGCACCTCACCACCTCATCATCCTCAGGGTTCAGCTCCCGCACGGCTCCCCGACAGCCATCTCTGAACATGAATTTCGCTCGTTCTGCACATCAGGTGTCAGAGATATCATTTGTTCGGCTTGTTCTACTAGGAGGACCTGTATCATCTGGGTGATGGGGAACCAATCTGGGAGATCTTGCAGGAAAAAAATGTGAGTCGGCCCCCACGTTCCTCCCCGATCACTCTACTGTCAGTCGATCGCACAATTATCTCAGTTAGGATTTGGTGGGATCAATCTGGCCTACCCACCTCATTTTACTGCGGCATCACAGCAATGCTGAAGTGATAATGCAGATCAGTGCTGGCAATTCTTGTTATGCTGGAAATGTCATTCAGTGTCAACAGGAGATTTTTGGTCCTGATGAAGAGGGCTGATAAAGGGGGGGGGAGGGGGGGTTTAGCCCTGATGAAGGAGGGAGGTTGTTAGCCCCCGAAACCTGTTGGCTGTTTCATTGTAAACCATTACATTTATTTGGACTCTATTTGGCGCTCCTTGCTTTTGTTTAAGCTTTAAGTATAATGTCGGCTGTCTTCCTCCAAAAAACAATTATTTATTAATCTCACAACATTTAATAAGTAGTGTGAGCAAGAGGAAACCGATAACTCAATTGTGTCTATGCAATTTACAAAGAGTATTAGGAATGCTACAATTCCATGTATATGATAGTAGCAAACTGCCCCCCCCCCCCCCCACACACACACACACACACACACACACACCACCCACTCACCTTTCGTGGTTGACTAGTTTTGGAATATCGACCAGGATGGAAGATGCCGTCCTCAGGGTCATACTATGAGTTTACAGTTTGTATAGATCTGTCTCCAATGTTCTCCACCTGACATGGCTATTCAACACTTGCTTGAACATCCGTGTCTGACCCCATCCACCTCTGCACCCTGTACGTAGTGCACCCCTAAACCCTGCGCTCTGTAGTTAGCGCACCTCTGAACTCTGTACTCTGTACATAGCGCACCCCTGAACTCTGCACTCTGTACATAGCGCACCCCTGAACTCTGTACATAGCGCACCCCTGAACTCTGCACTCTGTACATAGCGCACCCCTGAACTCTGTACATAGCGCACCCCTGACTTCTGCACTCTGTACAAAGGGCACCCCTGAACTCTGCGCTCTGTACATATCGCACCCCTGAACTTTGCACTCTGTACATGGCTCACCCCTGAACTCTGTACATAGTGCACCCCTGAACTCTGCACTCTGTACATAGCGCACCCCTGAACTCTTCACTCTGTATGTAGTACACCCCTGAACTCTGCAATCTGTACATAGTGCACCCCTGAACTCAGTACTCTGTATGTAGTGCACCCCTAAACCCTGCCCTCTGTACCTCGTGCACTCCTGAACTCTTCAATCTGTACATAGTGCACCCCTGAAATTTGCACTCTGTACATAGCACACCCCTGAACTCTGCGCTCTGTACATAGTGCACCCCGGAACCCTGCACTCTGTACACAGAACACCCCTGAACTCTGCACTTTGTACACAGCGCACACCAGAACCCTGCACTCTGTACACAGAACACCCCTGAACTCTGCACTTTGTACACAGCACACCCCTGAACTCTGCACTCTGTACATAGCAAACCCCTGAACTCTGCACTCTGTACATGGCGCACCCCTGAACTCTGTACATAGCGCACCCCTGAACTCTGCTCTCTGTAGTTAGGGCACTTCTGAACTCTGTACATAGCGCACCCCTTAACTCAGTACTCTGTATGTAGTGCACCCCTAAACCCTGCCCTCTGTACCTCGTGCACTCCTGAACTCTTCAATCTGTACATAGCGCACCCCTAAACCTTGCATTCTGTACATAGTGCAACCCTGAACCCTGCAATCTGTACATAGCATACCCCTGAACTCTGCACTCTGTACATAGTGCACCCCTGAACTCTGCACCCTGTACATAGTGCACCCCTGAACTCTGCACCCTGTACATAGCGCACCCTTGAACTCTGCGCTCTGTACATAGTGCACCCTGGAACCCTGCACTCTGTACATAGTGCACCCCTGAACCCTGCACTCTGTACATAGTACACCCCTGAACTCTGCACTCTGTACATAGCAAACCCCTGAACTCTGCACTCTGTACATAGCGCACCCCAGAACCCTGCACTCTGTACATAGTGCACCCCAGAACCCTGCACTCTGTACATAGCATACCCCTGAACTCTGCACTCTGTACATAGCGCACCCCTGAAATCTGCACTCTATACGTAGCACAACCCAGATACAACTGGCCTTTTCAGGCCAACCTTACTGCAGATGCAGTAAGGGATGAATTTGAGTTAGGCACACCTGGGCTAGAATATTAATTTATTATAGCCCACTGGAATAAATGTACGTCCATATACAGAAGACTTTATTAATCCCAAAAGGAAATTGGACAACTGTTGAATTCTGCGCATTTATGTGTAAATTAAGCTCACAAACTCCTCTCCAAATGCAGTTTTGGAATACTTTTTTTTTTTTTTCTAAACACTGCCCTTAAAATACGGATCTAAACGCCTGACGTGCGCAGCCTAACATTAAACTGAGTTTAAAGGCATTAAAAAAAAAAAAGTGCTGGACGCCTGTAAAAGCGACGTTTTTTTTATTGCTGGTGTGCATGAGGCCTTAGCGCTGGTTGTGTATGAGGATATAATATTACTTTATTACATTGATTTATCTACAGCGGCTTTTCACAATCTCTGGGTTTACACAAAAAATCGTTGATTGGCGCGGTTGTAGGCGCCATATTTCTGCCACCCGCAGTGATCAGAGCTGAGACGGCACAACATCTGCCTCCTGTCTGCCGAGGTGACAGGTTCACTTCGAGCCGCCCTTCGCGTTGAATGATCGCGTTCGCCCCGCTTTGGCTCTTCTGGCTTAGCGGTAAAGTGAAATGATCGAGTTGTACAGATGCTTTCAGGTGAATGGAATGCGGCCTCCCCGTTACTCTCGGCACACGGGCCAGTCAGGGGGGGGTTCTTAATAGATGTGCCAGTAAACAAACCTTTGTTGGTCAGATGGAGCGCAGATGTTTTCCGTATGGATCCCGCGGAACAGAAAACCGAGACGCCAGCAGCTTTCTTGTAAGCCATACGGACCTATCACCCCGATACTTCTCCACCTTATTTTCATTGTTCTGCTGGCCTTGGCCATGTTAAATCGGCATCTCTGAATTTTCACCAAGAAGCTTGTCTGAATATATTGTATTTCTTATCCGCCCGGCCGTGACGGGAGAATGGCAGCCGCTAAACCCAAAACATGCGTTAATATACCGGCCCAAATGGACCATCATGGTTTCACACATAAAGCTTTAATGCCGGGAGCAACCTATTTTTAGACCAAGTCCTGTCATCGCTGGGCAGGGCCGCTGATGAGGCAGTACAGCCAGCCCTCCTGTAGTGGGCCCGGGCCCCATTAGTTCAAAAGGGGGGCCCAGGCACCTGCTGAGCAGGAGGTCTGGCTGTACTGCCTTATTGCATCCCCCACGGGAGTTACTAATTGGGTGCCACAAGGGGGCATCTCTATTGGAGTTACTGATTGGTTGCTACAAGGGGCCATTCCCATTGGAGTTACTGATTAGGTGCCATAAGGGGGCATTCCCATTGGAGTTACTGATTGGGTACCACAAGGGGGCACTCCCATGGGAGTTATTGATCGGCTGCCACAAGGGGAAATTTCCATTGGAGTTACTGATTGGGTGCCACAGGGGGGCATTCTCATTGGAATTACTGGTTGGGTGCCACAAGGGGGATTTCCCATTGGAGTTACTGATTGGGTGTCACAAGGAGGCATTCCCATTGGAGTTACTGATTGGGTGCCACAAGGGGGCATTACCATTGGAGTTACTGATTATGTGTCACAAGGGGGCATTTCCATTGGAGTTACTGATTGGGTGCCACAAGAGGGCTTTTGCCATTGATTAGATGCCACAAGGGGGCATTTCCATTGGATTATTAATTGGGTGCAACAAAGGAGCATTCACATTGGAGTTACTGCTTAGGTGCACCAAGGGGGCATTCCTATTGGAGTTACTGATTGGGTGCCACAAGGGGACATTACCATTGGAGTTACTGATTGAGTGCCACAGGGGGGCTTTTGCCATTGATTTGGTGCCACAAGGGGGAATTTCCATTGGAGTTACTGACTGGGTTCCACAAGGGGACCTTCCCATTGGAGTTACTGCTTGGGTGCACCAAGGGTGCATTCCCATTGGAGTTACTAATTTGGTGCCACATGGGGGCTTTTGCCATTGATTTGGTGCCACAAGGGGGAATTCCCATTGGAGTTACTGATTGGGTGCCACAAGGGGACATTTTCATTGGAGTTACTGATTGGGTGCCACAAGAGGGCTGCTGCCATTGACTAGGTGCCACAAGGGGGCATTTCCATTGGAGTTATTAATTGGGTGCACCAAGGGGGCATTCCTATTGGAGTTACTGATTGGGTGCCACAAGAGGACATCCCAGTTGGAGTTACTGCTTGGGTGCACCAAGGGGACATTCCCGTGGGAGTTACTGTTTGGGTACCATAAGGGGACATTCCCATGGGAATTACTGGTTGGGTGCCACAAGGAGGAATTCCCATTGGAGTTACTGATTGGGTGCCACAAGAGGGCTTTTGCCATTAAATAGGTGCCACAAGGAGGTATTTCCATTGGAGTTATTAATTGGGTGCAACAAGGGAACATTCCCATTGAAGATACTGCTTAGGTGCACCAAGAGAGCATTCCTATTGGAGTTAATGATTGGGTGCCACAAGGGGGATTTTGCCATTGATTTGGTGCCACAAGGGGGAATTCCCATTGGAGTTACTGACTGGGTGCCACAAGGGGACATTTTCATTGGAGTTACTGCTTGGGTGTCACAAGGAGGCATTCCCATTGGAGTTACTGCTTGGGTGCCACAGGGGGGCTTTTGCCATTGATTTGGTGCCACAAGGAGGAATTCCCATTGGAGTTACTGATTGGGTGCCACAAGGGGACATTTTAATTGGAGTTACTGCTTGGGTGTCACAAGGAGGCATTCCCATTGGAGTTACTGATTGGGTGCCACAAGGGGGCATTTTAATTGGAGTTACTGCTTGGGTGTCACAGGGAGGCATTCCCATTGGAGTTACTGATTGGGTGTCACAAGGGGGCATTTCAGCTTATAGAGGAACCTCGGTTGGGGATGTTGGAGACGACTCCCGACTGTGCATGCATGAGATTGTGCTGTTCTTCTAGACTTGTCCTGCAGCCTCCTGGGGCAGGGACATGTGATGGTCCATGCTCACGTAATTCTTGCCTAGGTGAGAAAAAAGAAATACCAATTTTGATGGGGGGGGTATTGTAACTTCCATTTTTAAGTGAAGTTCCGTTTTAATTAGAGGCGGGGTTTAGACAGGTTTAGTGGGTGTGGCCTGGATGGGACCACCCAGTCACTGGGTGGGCCTGGGGCAGACCAGGGGCAGGGTTAGCTATGTCCCTGATCTGGTGTCTCACCTCTGAGCACCTGACTACTGTAACAGACACATGCGCAGTACACATTTCCACGGTCGTGCCGTTATAAATTAGCGCTGGTTCAAAAATGGTGGGAAAATATATATTTTTTTTTTTCATACATAGACACTCAGAAAAAAAATGCA
Source organism: Lithobates clamitans (assembly GCA_037952925.1). Classification (NCBI taxonomy): domain Eukaryota; kingdom Metazoa; phylum Chordata; class Amphibia; order Anura; family Ranidae; genus Lithobates; species Lithobates clamitans. Next base: position 157,596 of record JBBGZY010002646.1, read on the forward strand.
GTCTAAAATTAGTTTAGATGGGGAGGAGAATGAACCAGCCCCTGAAGGAGGACGCTCTACTAATGGAAAATGTTGTCCCGGGCATGGCGGGTGGTAAATTGTCGCGAACCTCGGACAGCCGAAAGTTGGAAAATTCTGCATGCTTGTGTGATGGAAGGATTTCATGGAAAATCAGGTCGAGAATTCAGGCCGCTTCTTTAGGGTTGCAATTATGTTGGTGCCCGCAGGTATGGAGGTCTTCATTGTTATCTCGTGTTTTCAGCGCCGCCGCCGCCGCCGGGGAGGGTGATTTATAAACACAGGAGCCTGCTGTCCATGTAGAGATTGGTGGTGGGGCTTCGGTTCTTCGGTGGCCCCTGCTCACCCTCCCGCAGGTCAGAATAAATTCAATTTCTCGTTCCCCCGAAGGGCCTGTCGGACTGAGTTACGGGGATGGACGGAGTGCCGGGTAGGCAGATCCCGGACATGACTCCGGGCAACGGTGACCCCACCTTAACCCGTCGCAGCCGGCAGTCTCCGAATCCAACGTATTCCTGGTTGACTTCAATTTCGCTTGCTAGCCTTTTAGGGGCGCCAATAGAAACCGTGGGGCATCATACAAGACGAGTTGTATGCAAATGGGCCCCAGTAAAGTTATCCGCAGCAAACCACCAATTACATCACATTAAAACGCTATGGGGTACAGCAGGCTTTCCTGTACCGGGCCTGGGCCCCATCAGTTCTGCAGGGGGCCCAGGAACAGGGAGGGGACCCTTTAAATACCTTTGAGTGCATGCACAGTAATCCCAGGGTCCATGGCTCCCAATGATTAAATAAAAGTTCCTCATGGGGCCCCATACAAGAGGAGTTGTATGCAAATTAGCCCCCAATAAAGTTACCTGCAGTAAACCACCAATTACATTACAATAAAAGGCTATGGGGTAGAGCCAGCCCTCCTGTACCGAGCCCGGGCCCCATCATTTCAGCAGGGGGCCCAGGTGAGAGAGGGGACTTTTAAATTTTTTGGGGGGGGATGCACAGTAATCCCAGGGGCCTTGGCTCTCAATGATTAAATAAAAGTTCCTCATGGGGCCCCATACAAGAGGAGTTGTATGCAAATTAGCCCCCAATAATAAGTTACCTGCAGTAAACCACCAATTATATTACAATAAATGGCTAGAGGTTGGAGCCAGCCCTCGTGTACCAAGCCAGGGCCCCATCATTTCAGCAGGGGGCCCCGGGGCAGAGAGGGAGATTTGAAAACCATTGGGGGAATGCACAGTAATCCCAGGGGCCGTGGCTCCCACTGATTAAATAAAAGTTCCTCACGGGGCCCCATACAAGAGGAGTTCTATGCAAATGGGCCCCAATAAAGTTATCTGCAGTAAACCACCAATTATATTACAATAAATGGCGAGAGGTACCACGCCAGGGCCCCATCATTTCAACAGGGGGCCCCGGGCAGAGAGGGGACTTTTTAAAAACCATTGGGGACATGCACAGTAATCCCTGGGGCCGTGGCTCCCAGCGATTTAAATAAAAGTTCCTTGTGGGGCCCCATACAACCTGCCACGACAGAGCCACCCAAACCCTGCCTGGCCCCAAGTGCCTGCCTTTAAATACCTTATTGCGCATGCACACCAAACCCCACCAGCTGAGGCGGGGGCCAGGAACAGGGAGGGGACTATTTCATTTTTGGGATCAGGCGGGGTAATCCTCCATGCACGGCTCCTGACAAATAAATGAAAGTTCCGGCCTGCCCAGTGGATTGGTTTAGAGGAAGTGGCTGGAACTTTAAGGCCCGGTTCACATCTATGCATGCCGGAAAATCGTCTGACCGCAGGGGGACGCGCTTCTCTTTAGCAGACACCTTGGGGGGGGTGGCATTAACTCTTCACAATCCACATGGCGCCGTGCGACTTGACAAATCTTAATTAGTGCACTATAAAACCGGTGCACAACAGTCAGACTACTTAAAAATTGGATGTATATTGCCCCCTTATAAACTGTAGCTTGGCATCATCTTACCAGGGATGCCTCCTGTCCCCTTCCGGGGTTTGTGCCATGACGTCACAGGCTCCACCCCGACACGTTTCGTCACTGTCACGTGACTTTCCGACCTGCCTGCAGAGGAACGTGCTACTCCTTAGCAGGAGCACAAGGGTGCCATTAATTCATTAATTTGAACAGGCTGCCCAACGCATGACAAACATGCTGGCTGTAGTTGGGGCCACCTCAACAATTAATGGCATCACAAGCAGGACATGCGCGAAAAAACGCACAAAAGTGGCACTATCTACTCTGAATGTTGAGGTCTGTGGCCACCTTTAGAGCAGGTTTATACCACATGCGGTGCAGGAAACGTGCGTTTCTACATGCATACCGCAGGTGACATTAATTCTGAAAATGGTTGTAAACCCTTCCATAGCCCCAGTGAAATGACCGGCCTCAGGTGATACACAGACATGAAAGAAACCCTCCTACATAATCTGCAGTCTTCTCTTCTCTACAGTATATCCATTCAAAATGCAGAATTTATACAGCTTGTCTGAGCTTTCAGAAAGCAGGGGGTGGGGAGCTGAAGTTACACTCCGAAGAACTCAGTGAGAGATCACAGGAACAGAGCGGAGGTTGTCAATAACAGGCTGTGTGCTGGAGCTCCCTCCCCTGTCACCATTTATCTCTCGGTGTCAGGAGAACTTGTCAGAAGTGACTCATGCAGATAGCAGAGGAAGGAGGCAGCAGACAGGAATTACATTTAGTGCTCTGGACTGAGACAAGTACACACTATAGAGGGATGTGCTTTGTTCATATTTCATGTCTGAGGTTTACAACCACTTTAATGACACCCCTTTGCATCTAGCAAACACAGGTGTGTTTGTGGCCACCAAAAAACGCACGGTATTGCAGTACCATGCGGTTTGTTGCAGTGCGATTTTCAAAATCATGCCTGATTAACTCTTTTTTTTTTTTTTTTGCGCGTTACTGTGCATGCGGCAGCCTGTTAAAATTAGTGGGCTGTCAAAAAAAAAAACAGGCTGCCCTGGAATGCCCCCCCGAAACGCATCTATTACGGTGTGAACCGGCCCTTAGGCCCCCATTCACAGAATTTCCGTGACTCCAAAACGCAACGCACCTTTGCCTATATTTTTAACGGCAACCCCAAATGTGGTGCCATTGTGCCATGACATCATCATGCAGCAATCCTGGGAAAAAACGTGCAGTTAAAAAAAAAAAAACGCGTTTAAAAAGGAGCAGGAGCTTCTTTTGGGTGACATACAGTGCCTTGAAAAAGTATTCATACCCCTTGAAATTTTCCACATTTTGTCATGTTACAACCAAAAACGAAAATGGACTTTGTGTTGGTCTATCACATAAAATCCCAATAAAATACATTTATGTTTTTGGTTGTAACATGAGAAAATGTGGAGAATTTCAAGGGGTGTGAATACTGCCCTATGCGTGAAACGCGTTTCCGTGGGTAAATCTTGCTTTAAAAATCATGAGCAGGAATACTCGTTCTCACTACGTGAGGTCTGAAGGGGGCCATACTGTCGTTGCACATCGGTGTTCCTGGGAAGAGCCACCAGTTTGCAGGAGACATTCCTCACCGAAGGTTTTGGGGACATCCAATAAACATAAAACTGGACTACATACAGACTGCGCTAGTGGGACGTTTTTTCCCCCCAATTCTACGTATTGCGGATTAGAGTAGAAAAGGCGTTTTTATAACCCGTTTTATGTTACGCCATAATGGTTTTTACATTGTGTGTCTAGACAGAGGTGTAACGAAAATCCATGGATTCTGGTTCAAAGTCTGAGCACCTGACCCTCATAGATCCCACAAAAATTCTCAGCCAAGTTTCTTCAAATAATAAATTGACTAAATTAGTGTAAATAAAGAGAAAGAAGGTGCTACGTAGAGGGCTGGAGATGTTTTCCCTGGGCCCCCAGACGTCATGGGGCCAGGTGCATTGGTACCGCTGGCATCTCCTAACATTAGATCCTTGTGTCTAACCTGTGAGTCCACCACAACACTTTGTAGGTCCCACAATTGGCTCTTGTAAATTAGGAAGAACGTGGAATTTTACAAAATTGTTACATTAACTTACACTCACTGGCTACTTTATTAGGTACACCTGTATAATTGCTTGATAACACAAAATGCTAATCAGCCAATCACATGGCAGCAATTCAATGCATTTAGGCATCTAGACGTGGTGAAGACGTCTTGCTGAACCTCAAACCAAGAATCAGAATGGGGGAAGAAAGGGGATTGAAGTGACTTTGAACGTGGCATGGTTGTTGGTGCCAGACGGGCTACTCTGAGTATTTCTGGGATTTTCACACACAACTATCTCTCGGGGTTTACAGAGAATGGTGGGAAAAATAGAAACGATCCAGTAAGCGGCTGTTGTGTGGAGGTATATGCCTTGTTGAGGTCAGAGGAAAATGGGCAGACTGGTTCCAGATGATAGAAAGGCAACAGTAACTCAAATAACCTCTCGTTACACCCAAGGTATGCAGAATACCATCTCTGAACGCACAACACATCCAACCTTGAAGCAGATGGGCTACAGCAGCAGAAGATCACACCGGGTGCCACTCCTGTCAGCTAACAACAGGAAACTGAGGCTACAATTGGCTCAGATCACCAAAATTGGACAACAGAAGAATGGAAAAACGTTGCCTGGTCTGATGAGTCTGGATTTCAGCTGCGACATTCGACATTCAGATGGTGGGGTCAGAATTTGGCGCATGGATCCATCCTGCCTTGTATCATCGGTTCAGGCTGGAGGTGGTGATGTAATTATGTGGGGCATATTGTCTTGGCACACTTTGGGCCCCTTAGTACCAACTGAGCATGGTTTAATCACCACGGCCTACCTGAGTATTGTTGCTGACCATGTCCATCCCTTTATGACTACAGTGTCCTCATCTTCTGATGGCTCCTTCCAGCAGGATAATGCACCATGTCACAAAGCTCCAATCATCTCACCACTGGACAATGAGGTCCCTGTACTCCAATGGCCTCCACACTCACCACATCTCATCCAATAGAGCATCTTTGGGAGGTTGGCATCATGAATGTGCAGCCGACAAATCTGCAGTGATGCTATCATGTCAAGATGGACCAAAATCTCTGACGAACGTATCCAACACCTTGTTGTATCTATTCCACAAAGAATGAAGGCAAAAGGGGGTCCAACCCGGTACTAGCAAGGTGGACCTAATAAAGTGGTCCCTGAGTGCATGTGACAGCTGGCTAGTGGGAAAAAAATCACAGAACCAAAAGATCTGCTACTTAAGTATTAGCAGAAAGAGCTACATTGTAGAGAAAATAGTTTCCATATGTCCCCTATGTTATACAAACTTTATGTTAGCCTGTGTGGGAACAGCCGGATGAAAGGATGTCCGTTTGGCTGTGCTGTTATTTTAGACTCTCAGCCATTGTTAGGGTGCGTTGTCTGAGACCTCTCATTCGGAAAGGAATTGCATCCAATCCAACCAAATCTACCAAAGCACACACAACAGATACCAAGTCTTCGTGACTAGACTTCCAAAGCTAGGATAGCCAAAACATCAAAGACCCTAAAGTAGAATGGCAGGGAGCATACCAACAGAGGTACTTACTGGGAGGTCAAGTAAATTGGCTTCTAGTTTGGGGGTAATCCCATATCTTCCTCAAGAGAGCTAGCCCTGAAGAAGGGGGGAGTCTCTGTTCCATCGAAACGTGTTGGACCTCTCATTCGAAAATGAATTGCATCCAATCGAACCAAATCTACCAAAGCACACACAACAGATGCCAAGTCTTCCAGACTAGAAGACTTCCAAAGCTAGGATAGCCAAAACATCAAAGACCCTAAAATAGAATGGCAGGGAGCATACCAACAAAGGTACTTAGTGGGAGGCCAAGTAAATTGGCTTCCAGTTTGGGGGCAATCCCATATCTTCCTCAAGAGAGTTAGCCCTAAAGAAGGGGGAGTCTCTGTTCCATCGAAACGTGTTGGACCTCTCATTCGAAAAGGAATTGCATCCAATCCAACCAAATCTACCAAAGCACACACAACAGATACCAAGTCTTCCAGACTAGAAGACTTCCAAAGCTAGGATAGCCAAAACATCAAAGACCCTAAAATAGAATGGCAGGGAGCATACCATACCAGAGGTACTTAGCGGGAGTTTGGGGGCAATCCCATATCTTCCTCAAGAGAGTTAGCCCTGAAGAAGGGGGGAGTCTCTGTTCCATCAAAACCTGTTGGCTTGATTTATTTGTTGCTACTCTTAATAAATGATACCAGGCACTGCTTTCTACCCACCTTTCCAAGTTCAAAAGAGTGCAGTCTTCTAGATCGACCTCTCTGTGTGGCTTACTGCAGACCTACCATCTTGGCCTGGACCTTGCCCAAGATCTCTTTCTACCATGAAGTTTTTTGTCTCAGGCAGTGGCCCCTTGGGGTGGCATACACCAAGGTTCTCCTTAGCCCTGTAGCCCTGTAGTCCTCTGTCAGGTTAGTGTGGATCAAGTTTTTTGGTCAGGGGAGTTAGACTTGTTGGTTGTTTGTCCGGTTTTGGTACAGTACAGGTGACTCAGGATTACAACTAGGGTTTCGACTTGTTTAACATACATCCTCTTCCAAACCTTTCCTTTCTTCGGGGTGAAAAATATTGGCTTTTTATTGGACATCCCCTTCATTTAGGCTTATGATGGCCATGGGAAACTGGTGTCCATTTTGCTGTCCTGTGCCGTTTTAATTCAAGGATGTCCCCAGACTCTTTGGCAGCTCAGTAGGCCTGCACTTCCTTGAAATATTTTGCAGTGGAATGCTTTAACATTTTTGACAATTAGTCACTAATAGAAAATCCATTGTCAGTACCATGGTTGCAGCTATTTAGGGCCATCTTTAGCGTGGGGCAAAAGGGGAAACTGCCCCAGGCCCCGTCATTGTTGTGAGGGGCCCAAAGCAGCTGCTTCATGAGTCCATGCTGCAGCAAATAGTTGGTAAGTGGGTTTGGCTATCACCCAAGGGCAGAGTTGAATGTTGGGAGCGCTGGTGACTGGTTGGGTGTTATGTCTGCAGCTTGTGCGGTGATTGGCCAGCTCGGTAAAGTAAGCCTTGTCTGGGGAGAGTGCCTGTCAGTTCCGGGCACAGTCACACCAAGCCCTCTCCCTCACCATGTCAGAGAGGCCGCAGAACATGACCCACTGAAGAACTTCTTCGCCGGAGGGTTTGGCGAGGTGTGCCTGGTGTTCTACTGACATCCTCTGGACACTATCAAGGTGAGACAGCTGGAGGGGGGGGGCAATGCAGGGGGTCTGTGGAGGGAAGAGATGGGGTCCTGTGTAATGATCAAGATAGCATGGGGGAGGGGTCATTTGTAATGATGGAGGTAGTATGGGGAAGGATGTCCAGTGTAATGATGGGGTAATATGGGGGAGGGGTCTTGCGTAATGATAGAGGTAGTATGGTGAAGGGGGCCTAAGTAATGATTGGAGAAGGGTCCTGTGTAATCATGGGGGAGGAGAGACCTATGTAATAACCTGGGCAGTATGGGGGAGGAGTGTCCTGTGTAATGATTGGGGGGGGGGTAGTATGGGGAAGGGGATCCTTTGTAATGATGGGAGGGGGCAAAATTGCATGGGGGGCCCAAGAAAACGTTTGCCCAGGGCCCAATCAACATTAAAGATGGCCCTGCTAGGGGCAGATACCCTGGGCCCAGTCATTGTGGGGCCCAAAACAGCTGCTCCATGAGCCCTCACTGCCCACAAATAGTTAGCAAGTGGGTTTGGCTATCACTCAGGAGATGAGGGCACAATTGAATGTTGGGGGTTCTGGTGATTGGTTGGGTGTTATGTCTGCAGCCTGTGCGGTGATTGGCCAGCATGGTAAGGAAAACCTTGCCTGAGGAGAGTGCCTGTCAGACCATGCCCCGCTGAAGAACTTCTTTGGCGAGGGGGAGGGTTTGGCATGGGTGTGCCTGGTGTTCTCCTGGCATCCTCTGGACGCTATCAAGGTGAGACTTCCGAAGGGGGGGGGGCGCAAAGCAGGGGTCTTTGGAGGGAGGGGGGTCCTGTGTAATGATGGGGGTAGTATGGGAGAGGGGGTCTTGCGTAATGATAGCGGTAGTATTATTATGACCTTATATACACTTTATTCTTCACAGGCCAAGTTTAGATCATACGAATAAACACTCTTAGTCTTTGATCACCAACATGACGGCTCCACAGCTGCTGGAGGACTCGGCTCTGCCTTATCAGACCACCACAAGGATGGTCTCGGAGCCAATTGGCTTTCAGTAGTTTCCAAAGTTTTCAATTCTGATAAGTCCCTTAGATTCTTTAAACCATTTGTGAGGGTTGTATACTTATTTATCCGGTGTAAACCCTGAGACTTTTATGATCTTTAAAGAATTGGATCCACGCTACTCGCTGCTTGCCCATGGTTAATGGTACAAACAGAACAATTTTATAATTATAATACAGGATCGATATAGTGCCAATAGTTTGCACAGAGTTTTACAGAGTAAATTGAGACAGATGAGTAAGAACACAAATCAATACAAGAAGGTTAGGAGGGTCCTGCTCATGGAAGCTTACAATCTAAAAGGGAAGGGCAAGCGATGTAAAAAGGTAATAACTGTGAAGTATGTGCTGGAGAAAGCAAACGTTCAGTTGTTACAGTAGGTGGAGATGGCATTGGCTTCCCTGAAGCCTAAAGGCAGACCGAAAAGGAGACACCTGGATAGATTGGGGTAGGGAGTTCCAGAAGCTCTGGAGAAGTCCTGGAGGAGTGGAGATGACGGTTTGGGTGATAGTTGGAGATGAGGTTGGTGACGTAGCTCGGGGCAGTTGTGGGTGGCTTTGTATGTTGTTGTTAATATTTTTATTTGATAATGACAGAGAGTGGGGGGTGGTCAATGAAGGGATTGGCAGAAAGGGATGGTGGCCACTGGAGGGATTTGCAGGAATGGGTGGAGGCCAGTGTAAGGATTGGCAGAAAGAGGTGGCTGCCATTGGAGGGATTGGCAGAAAGGGTCAGTGGTCACTGAAGGGATTGGCAGAGGGGGGTAGCGGCCATTGGAGAGATTGGCAGAGAGAGGTGGTGGCCAGTGGAGAGATTGGCAGAAAGGGGCAGTGGCCATTGGAGGGATTGGCAGAGAGGGGTGGTGGCCAGTGGAGGGATTGGCAAAGAGGAGTGGTGGCCAGTGGAGGGATTGGCAGAGAGGGGAGATGACCAGTGGAGGGATTGGCAGAGAGAGGCAGTGGCCAATAGAGAGATAGGCAGAGAGGAGTGGTGGCCATTGGAGGAATTGGCAGAAAAGGGGGGTGGTCATTTGAGGGTTTGTCAGAGAGCTGTGGTGGCCATTGGAAGGATTGGCTGAGAGAGGTGGTGGCCAGTGGGGGAACTGGCAGGGAGAGGTGGCGGCCACTGGAAGAATTGGGAGAGAGTGGTAGTGGCCATTGGAGGAATTGGCAGAGGGGGGGTGGTCATTGGAGGGATTGACAGAAAGCTGTGGTGGTCATTGGAAGGATTGGCAGGGAGGGGTGGTGGCCAGTGGAGGGACTGGCAGAGAGGGGTAGCTGCCATTGGAGGAATTGGCAGCGAGGGGTAGCTGTCATTGGAGGGATTGGCAGAGAGGGGTAGCTGTCATTGGAGGGATTGGCAGAGAGGGGTGGTGGCTAGTTGAGGGACTGGCAGGGAGGGGTGGCGGCGAGTGGAGGGATTTGCAGAGAGGGGTGGCAGCCGTTGGCTGGATTGGCAAAAAGAGGTGGTGGCCAATGAACGGATTGGCAGAGAGGGTGATGGACAGTGAAGGGATTGGCAGAGAGGAGTGGTGGCCAATGGAGGAATTGGCAGACAGGGTTGGGGGGGGGGGGGGGGCAGTCTGCGCAGAGACTGGCCAATGAGGAGGGAGTTGTAGTCAAGGAGAGACATAACCAGGGAATGAATTAGTAGGTTGGTGGTGTCTTTTGGAAAGAAGGGGCCAATTCTGAAAAGATCTGGACAGTGAATGGATATGGAGGCTCAAAGTGAGGTCAGAGGTCCAGGATTACACCCATCACCCTGGCATGTGTTGAGGGACTGATAGTTGTGCTATTGATCTTGATGAAAAAGTCAGGAGAGGGGACACACTGAAGGGGGGGGGGGGGGAGAAGATTATTTTAATAGCTGTCTACTATGTGCATACTAATAAACATTGGTCCAGCATGGTGGACCCAATCCTTTGGATTCCTTTATATGCATTCAGACTGGCCGAGGTGTGGGACCTGCGGGAGGCCTCTGAGAGCAGAGGGATGTGGGTCCACCAGGGTTCTTTTTATTTTAGGTATACATTCACTTTATCTATTTCTTTTCTACGCCTTTTCCAACCAAGGTCTAGGTCGTGCGCGCCGTCCCTCTAAAAATCTGCCCATAAAGCCTTGAGTTTGAACGACAACGCACAAAAACGGTTCATTCTTTCGCCGGTGAAGGAAAATGCTACCACGCATCGGCTGTGCGAAGAACGAGGAACGCCGCCGCTCTCTTCCAGACCCCGCCACCTATAATCGTGCTTTGCATTTGACCCCAATACAAGACAACGGGGGGGGGGGGGGGGGGATAGAGTGTTGGCTTCTGCCGGTGACCCGTTGGCTCCCGGCGACCAGCGCTTATGTTTCAGCATCCCTATCCATAACACCAGATAATTTTTCTATTTTTTTTTTTTTCTCTTTTTCTCTCTCTTTCCTCTGCGCTGCTCCCATTAATCTTAAACTACCCCTTCCCCCACCTTCCTCCTACTTCTCGCTCCCTCTGGAAGCTGCCAGATCTCTGCTTCCTCAAGCAGAAAGTCATGTGACATCTCTCGTGAGCCAGGCCAAAAATTTAAAGCGCACGTCTCAGCCAGGAGAAAAACAAGAGAGATGCCACCGGCGGCCCTTCTTGTTGTTTTTTTTTTTTTTTCGATTTTGTTAAATATCCTCATTTTTTTTTTTCTTTTTTTTTATTTCAATCGAAGATTTAAACCGTAGCGTGGGAATTAAGGAGGCCTAGCACTGAAGGCTTCAGCCTTTTTCTTGGAAACCCGAGTTCTGCCAGCATAGAAGGAGTTAAGATCCAGTCCCACATGTAGATTTATTTTAGATTTTTTTTTGGGGAGGGCGGCAGTGGCTGAGTTATTTATTTATTTTTTTTATTTTTTTCATCTTCGCTATCAGAGCCTGGAGCTTAATTACTGCTGAGACAGACAGAATTTCCAGTTGTTGTCTCCCAGACTCGATAACGTAGAGGAATTTTGTTTTCCTCGCCTGCGCAGCTCTTTAATAAAGATCGAAAGTTAAGCGGTGGAGATCCTGCCAAACAGCCAAATGCACATATGAAATACGTCCTGTATAGGGGAGCCAATTACCTGCTTGGCCATTCGTGTGATTCCGTAAGTCCCCGGCAACACACCGTGACCGCGGGGATGGTGACAACGCGTTTTGCTACTGTAGCCTTGCAGCCCTCTTTGTCACATGCCTGCTCATCTGACTATAAATGAACCTAATCCCATAAGCTGAAGTCTTTCTTGTTCTCGACTCTTCTTTAAAAATTCTTCAAGATGGGCGCAAAAAAAAACTTTCTTTTAAATGCACTATATTACCAAAAGTTTTGGAACGCCTGCCTTTACACGTACATGAACTTTAATGGCATCCCAGTCTTAGTCCGTAGGGTTCAATATTGAGTTGGCCCACTCTTTGCAGCTATAACAGCTTCAACTCTTCTGGGAAGGCCATCCACAAGGTTTAGGAGGGTGTCTATGGGAATGTTTGACCATTCTTCCAGAAGAGCATTTGTGAGGTCGGGCACTGATGTTGGACGAGAAGGCCTGGCTGGCAGTCTCCTCTCTAATTCATCCCAAGGGTGTTCTATCGGGTTAAGATCAGGCCAGTCAAGTTCCTCCACCCTAAACTCGCTCATCAATGTCTTTATGGACCTTGCATCGTGCACTGGTCCAAATCATTTGGTGGAGGGGGGATTATGGTGTGGGGGTTGTTTTTCAGGGGTGGGGCTTGGCCCCTTAGTTCCAGTGAAGGGAACTCTTAAGACATGAGCATACCAAGACATTTTGGAGAATTGAATGCTCCCAACTTTGTGGGAACAGTTTGGGGACGGCCCCTTCCTGTTCCAACATGACTGCGCACCAGTGCACAAAGCAAGGTCCATAAAGACATGGATGAGCGAGTTTGGGGGTGGGGGAACTTGATTGGCCTGTACAGAGTCCACCTGATAGAACCCGATAGAACACCTTCGGGATGAATTAGAGCGGAGACTGCTAGCCAGGCCTTCTCGTCCATATCAGTGCCTGACCTCAGTGGCATGGGTTGATGTCACCTGTTGCGGTAAAACATGGTGTCACCCCCCCCCCAGCCGGCACTAAGCAGGCTAGTGCATCGGTGTAGCTCTTCCTCGTAACCTGCCAAAATGGCATACCTCCCAACATTTTGATGGATGGAGCCGGGATGGGATTGGGGTGGTGGATAATAGAGCCGGAATGGGATCGGGGGAATGGATGGAGCCGGAATGGGATCGGGGGGATGAATGGAGCCGGAATGGGATCGGGGGGATTGATAGGGCCAGGATGGGATCGGGGGGCTGGATGGAGCCGGGATGGGATCGGGGGAATAGATGGAGCCGGGTTGGGATCGGGGGAATGGATGGAGCCGGGATGGGATCGGGGGAATAGATGGAGCCGGGTTGGGATCGAGGGAGTGGATGGAGCCGGGATGGGATCAGGAGAATGGATGGTGTCCCTCTCCTCTGCAATACCCATGTTATGACATACCTCGGCCCCGGGCAGGTGCTGTAGCGCGGTGTCCCGCTTTCTCCTCCTCGGCTCTTCCTCCTGGCCTGTGTACTTGAAACATCAGAGCCGAGGAGGAGGCAGGTATAGTCCAGTGGGTGCAGCCGGCGGGGAGAGAGATTAGCTGCGTGTGGGAAGGTCAGACCCTGGGTACCTCTGTCTCTGCCTCAGGGAGCTGTGGCACCGCTGCCAGTCTAAGCCTGATGTCACCGTCTGGCGGATGTCACCCGGGTGCGAACTGCTCTTCTGGAAGAGTGGTCAAACATTCCCATAGACACACTCCTAAACCTTGTGGACGGCCTTCCCAGAAGAGTTGAAGCTGTTATAGCTGCAAAGGGTGGGCCAACTCAATATTGAACTCTACGGACTAAGACTGGGATGTCATTAAAGTTCATGTGCGTGTAAAGGCAGGCGTTCCAATACTTTTGGTAATATAGTGTATTTTCATAAGTCTGTCAAAATTGTGCGCATTGTGCCGCCCGGTGGTGTCACATGGTTGCGTTAGCGTCACGTTAACACATTAGGTGCGTTAATGTGTGCTCAAATTTCTTTGCACATCTTCAGGAAGGTCCTGCATGGGGCCAACATTTCACATATCTGCCTCCTGGGCTGGGCCTTTTGGCTGAGACTGGAAGAATTTTTTATACCGGCAGGTTGTCTTGCACTTGGGCACCCGAGCATGTACTTATTTTTGCAGTTATTGCGCGTGCATGTAGCACTCTCTCACAATTAGTAGGGTGTAAGTCCTTGGACCTAAAGGTCTTGAGTTGGCGAGCATATGGTCTTATGGTCAGGTTCTCCCCTTTCCATGGGGGTCTCCCTTTCAGGGACTTGGGTAAAGTACTTGGGTAAACCTTGCACTTTTTGCATGTGCATGTAGCACTCTCTTACAATTAGTAGGGTGTAGGTCCTCAGACTTGCCCTGAAGGTCTTGGGTTGGAGTGCATGTGGCTTTATGGTCAGGTTCTGACTCTCCCATGGTGTCTCACTTCTGGGGAACCCCACCACCTATACTTGGACGAACCTTGCATTTTTTGCACATGCATGTAGCAGTCCCTCACAATTAGTAGGGTGTAGGTTCTGGGACTTGCCCTGAATGTATTGGGTTGGAGAGCATGTGGTCTTATGGTCAGGTTCTCCCCCTACTATGGGGTCTCCCTTCTGGGGAGCCCCACCATCTAGTACTTGGGGGAACCTTGCACTTTTGCGAATACATGTAGCATTCTCTCACAATTAGTAGGGTGTAGGTTCTCAGACCTGCCCTGAAGGTCTTGGGTTGGAAAGCATGTGGCTTTATGGTCAGGTTCTCCCCCTTCCATGGGGTCTAGCTTCCCGGGAGCCCCACCACCTAGTACTTGGGTAAACCTTGCATTTTTTTGCACATGCATATAGCAGTCCCTCACAATTAGTAGGGTGTAGGTCCTGTGACTTGCCCCGAAGCTCTTGGGTTGGAGGGCATATGGCCTTATGGTCAGGTTCTCCCCCTTCCATGGGGGTCTAACTTACAGGGAGCCCAACCATCTAGTACTTGGGTGAAACTTGTGCTTTTTGCATGTGCATGTAGCGCTCTCTCACAATTAGTAGGGTGTAGGTCCCCAGACTTGCCCTGAAGGTCTTGGGTTGGAGGGCATGTGGCCTTATGGTCAGGTTCTGCCTCCCACTACCGAGCCAGGGTTCAACTGGAACACAAATCTAAAACTAACACACACACAAGGCATTTACCAAGCTTCATTAAAGCTTCAAAAACACATAAAAAATGTGTGTTAAAGTTGAAGAAAGGGTAAATTAACCCTTACAGATAGCTACAAAGATGAATGGTGTCAGTGGGAACTTATCTGAGTGGCAGAAATTGCTTGTTGCTCAACCTAGCAACCTCTGGAGGAACCCTAGAGTTCCAAGGAACCATGGTTGAGAAACCCTGAATTTGAACCTTCACAGACATATGGACTGGGCAAGGTTTTCCAAACCTGGGTCCCTGATTGGTATTCCCAACCGATGACCCCAGGCTCAGGAGGAGGGGGGGATTGGGGGGCTTTGGCATCACCACCATGCCTTGGATGCTACAGAACCTTGTCCCGCTAACATCCTCCCCCGAGTTTGCCCCATGCACACTGTAGCCGTGTACCGCCACTAGCAGATGGAATGATCCTTGTACCGCTGCCATGTTTGATCTGCCGGGCTGATTTCCCTTGCAGCATGCGATAATGTCTGTAACATCGCTTCTTCGCGGTCACTTTGTGTGATTTAATGATTTTCTGCCTGTGACCTCAGCGGCTCTGTTGCTGTGGAAATGCTACAGTAACGGGCCATGTTTGAACTTCTCACAGCCCCGGCCTTAGTATAGTGTTTATTTATAGTCTGAGTAAGCACAGGTGGGCTCTCCACTCTGAGTCCCCCTGACGGGCGATATCATCTGTTGGAGACCATTGAGGACGTGCCAGCCTGGAGGGCAACTTGCTTCTTGCAAATCAGAAATCACTGGAGCTGACTGCCGCCGTCCACTTAGAAACCTCCTGGATTTACAGGGAAATTCCAGTTACTAAAACATATGATTGAGGGCTTGCTCACACCATGCACATGTGCGTTGGTGTGCCGAAAAATGCACTTCAATGGACATGGTGTAAACAAGCTCTAACTAGGCCAATTCTGACACTTCTCTCCTACATGTAAAAAATCATCATTTGTTTGCTAGAAAATTACTCAGAACCCCCTCTAGCGGAGACCCTAGAGAATAAAATTGCGGTTGTTGCAATTTGTTATGTCACACGGTATTTGCACAGCAATTTTTCAAATGCAATTTTTTGGGGAAAAAAAATACACTTTAATGAATTAAAAAAACACAATATTCACCCAAATTCTTTTGTATAATGTGAAAGATGAGGTTATGCCGAGTAAATAGATACCTAACATGTCACGCTTTAAAATTGCCTCCACTTGTGGAATGGCGCCAAACTTCAGTATTTTAAAATCTGCATAGGCTGAGATTTAAACGTTTTTACAGGTTACCAGTTTAGAGTTCCAGAGAAGGTCTAGTGCCAGAATTATTGCTCTCGCTATAATGATTGCAGCAATACCTCACATGTGTGGTTCGAACGTCGTTTACATCTGCGGGCACAACCTAGGTATGCCTTCACTTCTAGGGCGCTATAAAAAAATGATTTATTTTTGTTATTCATTTTATGTTAACATTTTTAATTTTTACACTGTTCCTTTCATTTTTTTTAATCACTTTTATTCCTATAATACAGAAATGTAAACATCCCTTGTAATAGGAATAAGGCATGACAGGTCCTCTTTATGGAGACTATTTGTGTCTATAAGACCCCCAGATATCTCCTCTAGCCTGAAAACCATGAGATCAAAAAACAAACAAAAAACATTGATCTCTGCTTTCCAGAATAAAAACCTGGCAGTGTTTACATCTGCCAGAGCCGGATGTGACGTCATGGCGTCGCTTCCGGCATCCCAAGGTCATAGAGCTGGCCGCGGACCTTCCGGGTCTGCAGCCAGCTCTATGGTAATCCGGGCTCCCAGTCACATGGGAGAGACCGGAAAGGCGGGGGGGGGGGGGGGGAAGGGGCGTCCCCTCTTGCTGCTTGTAAAAGCAATCCAGTGACTGAATATCCGATGGGACTGCTTTTACATTACATGGAATCGCTGGCTGAAAACAAAGATATCTGGATGATGCCTGTAGCTGCACCCGTCATCCAGATACTAGTGGGAAGAATGCTCCTTACATTGGTGATCAGTGAGAAGAATGCTCCTTACATTGGAGATCAGTGAGAAGAATGTTCCTTACATTGGTGATCAGTGAGAAGAATGTTCCTTACATTGGTGGTCAGTGAGAAGAATGTTCCTTACATTGGTGATCAGTGAGAAGAATGTTCCTTACATTGGTGGTCAGTGAGAAGAATGTTCCTTACATTGGTGATCAGTGAGAAGAATGTTCCTTACATTGGTGATCAGTGGGAAGAATGTTCCTTACATTGGTGATCAGTGAGAAGAATGTTCCTTACATTGGTGATCAGTGAGAAGAATGTTCCTTACATTGGTGATCAGTGAGAAGAATGTACCTTACATTGGTGATCAGTGAGAAGAATGTACCTTACATTGGTGATCAGTGAGAAGAATGTTCCTTACATTGGTGGTCAGTGAGAAGAATGTACCTTACATTGGTGATCAGTGAGAAGAATGTTCCTTACATTGGTGGTCAGTGAGAAGAATGTTCCTTACATTGGTGGTCAGTGAGAAGAATGTTCCTTACATTGGTGATCAGTGAGAAGAATGTTCCTTACATTGGTGATCAGTGAGAAGAATGTCCCTTACATTGGTGATCAGTGGGAAGAATGTCCCTTACATTGGTGATCAGTGAGAAGAATGCTCCTTACATTGGTGGTCAGTGAGAAGAATGTTCCTTACATTGGTGATCAGTGAGAAGAATGTCCCTTACATTGGCAATCAGTGAGAAGAATGTTCCTTACATTGGTGATCAGTGGGAAGAATGTCCCTTACATTGGTGATCAGTGAGAAGAATGCTCCTTACATTGGTGATCAGTGAGAAGAATGATCCTTACATTGGTGATCAGTGAGAAGAATGTCCCTTACATTGGTGATCAGTGAGAAGAATGTTCCTTACATTGGCTATCAGTGAGAAGAATGTCCCTTACATTGGCGATCAGTGAGAAGAATGATCCTTACATTGGTGATCAGTGAGAAGAATGTCCCTTACATTGGCAATCAGTGAGAAGAATGTCCCTTACATTGGTGATCAGTGAGAAGAATGATCCTTACATTGGTGATCAGTGGGAAGAATGTTCCTTACATTGGTGATCAGTGAGAAGAATGTTCCTTACATTGGTGATCAGTGAGAAGAATGTTCCTTACATTGGTGATCAGTGGGAAGAATGTTCCTTACATTGGTGATCAGTGAGAAGAATGTTCCTTACATTGGTGGTCAGTGAGAAGAATGTTCCTTACATTGGTGATCAGTGAGAAGAATGTTCCTTACATTGGTGATCAGTGAGAAGAATGTTCCTTACATTGGTGATCAGTGAGAAGAATGTCCCTTACATTGGTGATCAGTGAGAAGAATGTCCCTTACATTGGTGATCAGTGAGAAGAATGTTCCTTACATTGGTGATCAGTGGGAAGAATGTTCCTTACATTGGTGATCAGTGAGAAGAATGTCCCTTACATTGGTGATCAGTGAGAAGAATGTTCCTTACATTGGTGATCAGTGGGAAGAATGTTCCTTACATTGGTGATCAGTGAGAAGAATGTCCCTTACATTGGTAATCAGTGAGAAGAATGTTCCTTACATTGGTGATCAGTGAGAAGAATGTTCCTTACATTGGTGATCAGTGAGAAGAATGTTCCTTACATTGGTGATCAGTGAGAAGAATGTCCCTTACATTGGTAATCAGTGAGAAGAATGTTCCTTACATTGGTGATCAGTGAGAAGAATGTTCCTTACATTGGTGATCAGTGAGAAGAATGTTCCTTACATTGGTGATCAGTGAGAAGAATGTCCCTTACATTGGTGATCAGTGAGAAGAATGATCCTTACATTGGTGATCAGTGAGAAGAATGCTCCTTACATTGGTGATCAGTGAGAAGAATGTTCCTTACATTGGTGATCAGTGAGAAGAATGTTCCTTACATTGGTGATCAGTGAGAAGAATGCTCCTTACATTGGTGGTCAGTGAGAAGAATGTCCCTTACATTGGTGGTCAGTGGGAAGAATGCTCCTTACATTGGTGGTCAGTGAGAAGAATGTTCCTTACATTGGTGATCAGTGAGAAGAATGTTCCTTACATTGGTGATCAGTGAGAAGAATGTTCCTTACATTGGTGATCAGTGAGAAGAATGTTCCTTACATTGGTGATCAGTGAGAAGAATGTTCCTTACATTGGTGATCAGTGGGAAGAATGTTCCTTACATTGGTGATCAGTGGGAAGAATGCTCCTTACATTGGTTATCAGTGGGAAGAATGTTCCTTACATTGGTGATCAGTGAGAAGAATGTTCCTTACATTGGTGATCAGTGAGAAGAATGTTCCTTACATTGGTGATCAGTGAGAAGAATGTTCCTTACATTGGTGATCAGTGAGAAGAATGCTCCTTACATTGGTGATCAGTGAGAAGAATGTTCCTTACATTGGTGATCAGTGAGAAGAATGTTCCTTACATTGGTGATCAGTGAGAAGAATGTTCCTTACATTGGTGATCAGTGGGAAGAATGTTCCTTACATTGGTGATCAGTGAGAAGAATGCTCCTTACATTTGTTATCAGTGGGAAGAATGTTCCTTACATTGGTGATCAGTGGGAAGAATGTTCCTTACATTGGTGATCAGTGGGAAGAATGTTCCTTACATTGGTGATCAGTGGGAAGAATGCTCCTTACATTGGTGATCAGTGAGAAGAATGTTCCTTACATTGGTGATCAGTGAGAAGAATGTTCCTTACATTGGTGATCAGTGGGAAGAATGTTCCTTACATTGGTGATCAGTGAGAAGAATGTTCCTTACATTGGTGATCAGTGAGAAGAATGTTCCTTACATTGGTGATCAGTGAGAAGAATGTTCCTTACATTGGTGATCAGTGGGAAGAATGTTCCTTACATTGGTGATCAGTGAGAAGAATGTCCCTTACATTGGTGATCAGTGAGAAGAATGCTCCTTACATTGGTGATCAGTGAGAAGAATGTTCCTTACATTGGTGATCAGTGAGAAGAATGTTCCTTACATTGGTGATCAGTGGGAAGAATGTCCCTTACATTGGTGATCAGTGAGAAGAATGTTCCTTACATTGGTGATCAGTGAGAAGAATGTCCCTTACATTGGTGATCAGTGAGAAGAATGTTCCTTACATTGGTGATCAGTGAGAAGAATGTTCCTTACATTGGTGATCAGTGGGAAGAATGTTCCTTACATTGGTGATCAGTGGGAAGAATGCTCCTTACATTGGTGATCAGTGAGAAGAATGTTCCTTACATTGGTGATCAGTGAGAAGAATGTTCCTTACATTGGTGATCAGTGAGAAGAATGTCCCTTACATTGGTGATCAGTGAGAAGAATGCTCCTTACATTGGTGATCAGTGAGAAGAATGTTCCTTACATTGGTGATCAGTGAGAAGAATGTTCCTTACATTGGTGATCAGTGGGAAGAATGTTCCTTACATTGGTGATCAGTGGGAAGAATGTTCCTTACATTGGTGATCAGTGGGAAGAATGCTCCTTACATTGGTGATCAGTGAGAAGAATGTTCCTTACATTGGTGATCAGTGAGAAGAATGTTCCTTACATTGGTGATCAGTGGGAAGAATGTTCCTTACATTGGTGATCAGTGAGAAGAATGTTCCTTACATTGGTGATCAGTGAGAAGAATGTCCCTTACATTGGTGATCAGTGAGAAGAATGCTCCTTACATTGGTGATCAGTGAGAAGAATGTTCCTTACATTGGTGATCAGTGAGAAGAATGTTCCTTACATTGGTGATCAGTGGGAAGAATGTCCCTTACATTGGTGATCAGTGAGAAGAATGTTCCTTACATTGGTGATCAGTGAGAAGAATGTCCCTTACATTGGTGATCAGTGAGAAGAATGTTCCTTACATTGGTGATCAGTGAGAAGAATGTTCCTTACATTGGTGATCAGTGGGAAGAATGTTCCTTACATTGGTGATCAGTGGGAAGAATGCTCCTTACATTGGTGATCAGTGAGAAGAATGTTCCTTACATTGGTGATCAGTGAGAAGAATGTTCCTTACATTGGTGATCAGTGAGAAGAATGTCCCTTACATTGGTGATCAGTGAGAAGAATGCTCCTTACATTGGTGATCAGTGAGAAGAATGTTCCTTACATTGGTGATCAGTGAGAAGAATGTTCCTTACATTGGTGATCAGTGGGAAGAATGTTCCTTACATTGGTGATCAGTGAGAAGAATGCTCCTTACATTGGTGATCAGTGAGAAGAATGCTCCTTACATTGGTGATCAGTGAGAAGAATGCTCCTTACATTTGTTATCAGTGGGAAGAATGTTCCTTACATTGGTGATCAGTGAGAAGAATGTTCCTTACATTGGTGATCAGTGAGAAGAATGTTCCTTACATTGGTGATCAGTGAGAAGAATGTTCCTTACATTGGTGATCAGTGAGAAGAATGTTCCTTACATTGGTGATCAGTGAGAAGAATGTCCCTTACATTGGTGATCAGTGGGAAGAACGTTCCTTACATTGGTGATCAGTGGGAAGAATGCTCCTTACATTGGTGATCAGTGAGAAGAATGTTCCTTACATTGGTGATCAGTGAGAAGAATGTTCCTTACATTGGTGATCAGTGAGAAGAATGTTCCTTACATTGGTGATCAGTGAGAAGAATGTCCCTTACATTGGTGATCAGTGGGAAGAACGTTCCTTACATTGGTGATCAGTGAGAAGAATGTTCCTTACATTGGTGATCAGTGGGAAGACTTCTCCTTACATTGGTGATCAGTGAGAAGAATGCTCCTTACATTGGTGATCAGTGGGAAGAATGTTCCTTACATTGGTGATCAGTAGGAATAATGCTCTTGGATCTAAGGAGATACAACCAGATAGGAGGACAATGAGCCACATCTCAAGGAACCCCTAGCAACCTCTGGAGGAACTCTTGTTCAGGATCGCTGGTGTAGAGTGAGTGCTCACAATTTGCTGTACCATATTTTGTTTTCCAATGAAGCCACTTCAGGCCATGCTGTGTCATGCATGTGAGCGGCCTATACCTTACAACAGTGGTCATCAACTCCTGTCCTCAGGGCCCACCAACAGGCCAGGTTTTATGTATTACCTTGGGGAGATGCAGACTAGAATACTGCAATCACTGAGCAGCAAATTATATCACCTGTGATGTATTTCAGTTATCTTGCAAACCTGGCCTGTTAGTGGGCCCTGAGGACAGGGTTGATGACCACTGCCTTACAACACAGGACAGTTCTTGGTTTGCACCCAGATTGTTTTCTTGGAGCTGTCTCCATTTTTATTGTTGCCGGCGTCCCCACTGGTTAGAATTTTCCTCACTTCATGTTGTATTCTGGGAACAGGAAGTCCCTATCACAAGCAGTAAGTGCCTAATGGAGGTTCTTCCCGGCACTTATTCTATCCAATAAAAAAAAAAAAAAATGGAAAAATCATTTCCATTGTAATATTATTTATGATGTCTCTTCATCTAATGTCTATACAAACAGTTTTTTTTTCTCTTTCATATTATTTTCAGTCTGTTTACTGCTGTGAGGATCGCAGAGCTCAGCCCATCCTCATGACACGGATCCATACCGCATCGCCCCGAGCGCCAACCTAGATACTCACATTGTATGGCTAATGAGGGAGATCTGTGGCTTCATGGCTCATAGAGCTGTCCACAATGCGGAGATACAATGTATCAGGAGAGACCAGATTTACTAAACAAATTCCTTCCATTCCCTCTGCGTTACTTTGTGGCTTCCTACAGCTGGTTTTGGGAGTTCAGTGCCACATTTTTCAGCACAAGGATTTTGGCCACCGAACAAATTGTATATGAATGAGTTGGCTGAGCGTACCGGGGACTCCATACGTGTGTGGCCAATCGTACGTGTTCATTGTGACTCCCTGGGGGAGGGGACTCCATACGTGTGTGGCCAATCGTACGTGTTCATTATGACTCCCTGGGGGAGGGGTCTCCATGCTTTTCAGTAGGAAGCCCCCCCCCCCCCTCATCAGTGCTTGCCATAATATCAGTCCCCATCAGAGCATCAAGGTCCCCATCAGAGTCACCTCCTACATCAGGGTCCCCATCAGAGTCACCCCTTACATCAGGGTCCCCATCACAGTCACCCCTTACATCAGGGTCCCCATCACAGTCACCTCTTACATCAGGGTCCCCATCAGAGTCACCCTTTACATCAGGGTCCCCATCAGAGTCACCCCTTACATCAGGGTCCCCATCACAGTCACCCCTTACATCAGGGTCCCCATCAGAGTCACCCCTTACATCAGGGTCCCCATCAGAGTCACCTCTTACATCAGGGTCTCCATCAGAGTCACCTCTTACATCAGGGTCCCCATCAGAGTCACCCCTTACATCAGGGTCCCCATCACAGTCACCCCTTACATCAGGGTCCCCATCAGAGTCACCCCTTACATCAGGGTCCCCATCAGAGTCACCTCTTACATCAGAGTCCCCATCAGATTTACCACTTACTTCAGGGTCCTCATCAGAGTCCCCCCTTACATCAGGGTCCCCATCAGAGTCACCCCTTACATCAGGATCCCCATCAGAGTCGCCCCTTACTTCAGGGTCCCCATCACAGTCACCCCTTACATCAGGGTCCCCATCAGAGTCACTCCTTACATCAGGATCCCCATCAGAGTCGCCCCTTACTTCAGGGTCCCCATCACAGTCACCCCTTACATCAGGGTCCTCATCAAAGTCACCCCTTACATCAGGATCCCCATCAGAGTCGCCCCTTACTTCAGGGTCCCCATAACAGTCACCCCTTACATCAGGGTCCTCATCAGAGTCACCCCTTACATCAGGATCCCCATCAGAGTCACCCCTTACATCAGGATCCCCATCAGAGTCACCCCTTACATCAGGGTCCCCATCAGAGTCACACCTTACATAAGGGTCCCCATCAGAGCCACCTCTTACATCAGTGTCCCCATCAGATTTACCACTTACTTCAGGGTCCTCATCAGAGTCCCCCACCCCTTATGTCAGGGTGTTTTCAGAGTCATATATTGTCAGAGTCCCCATATAACGACTCGATGAACCACTAGGTCTTTTTTTTCTGACTTTTATTAAACACACACTTACCAGTGCAGGGATCCAGCGCTGTCCTCACCCAGGCCGGTTCTTCGCCGGTTGTCAGGTCCCCTGGCATCATCATCTTGCCTGTGGAAAGCCAGTGTCTTGCCGAGAAAGTTCCCCCGGCGGATAAGGACCCCCCTGTACTGCGCAGGTGCAGCACTTGCGCAGTACGAACGACTAAGGAGCCGCCGAAAATAGCCGAAGCTGAAAACCTTCAATCAGCTGTACACGGCGCCTGCGTCCTGGGTCCAGGTTCAAGCCCCACCATCCAAGTGGACCTAGAGGGGGGAATAAAAAAGTGCCGAGCGAAGCGAGGCCGTGCCCGAAGCGTGGCGAGCGAAGCGAGGGGCCCTCTTACATGCGCCGTGTACAGCTGATTTACAACTATTCGGCTTCGGCTATTTCCGCCGGCTCCTACTGCGCAAGCGCTGCGCCTGCGCAGTAGAGGGGGGGTCCTTATCCGCCGAGGGGAACTTTCTCGGCAGTACACCGGCTGTGAATTCCTATGGGCTCACAGTCGGCTCTCCCACTGCGCATGCACGCGTCGTGCTGTGCTCTCTGAATGGAGCCGCAGCCTCCTGGGGTGCGTGACGTGTCCCAGGAGATTTCAGGTTGGGGAAGTGAAGAGGGGGGGTGGGGGTTGGGGGCAAACATCCACTATGCTCACCTATGAGCGAATGGACATTCCTTTTTTAGGTGAAGTTCTGCTGTAACAAGCAGGTGCCCCCAATATTTTGCCCCCCCCCCCACTCTCATACATAAAGGTGTTTTTGCAGGCTTGCATTCGGCAGGAATTGTAACACATCCAGATGTCCAAGTCAGGCGAGTCGTAATTCCCGAAGGGGCGAGCTGCGTGTCCCTGGTGCTATTCACTTGATTATCAACATGTCATTGGGTGACGCTGACCTTGAAAAGTCGCTATTGCAGCGTTTTCAGCCGCTGGATGGCAGACGGGGAGGCGAATCTTCCTAGATTTTGTGTGGCGGGTCTCGGAGGAGCATGAGAGCAGCACAGAACATGTAAACACACCGTGACTGTACTGCCAATACCGAGAGCTCATTACCCCCCCGGCACACGCCCCCAACGCCGACAGGGACCGCTGGTGGCAGAGGAACCGGATTGGGGAATTCAACCCCTCCCCCCCCCCAGCATTGTGCCAGGCCGCTGTCATAGACAGAAATAAACTGGAACACGCCGGAAACGTTCAGGTCAGATCTGCTAACAAAGAGCAAGCCGAGGGAATGAAGGGATTACAGGAAATAAAGATCATCAGAGACTCATAGGGATCAATAATAGATTGTGTGCGCCGATCCACCGCCGGATCAACCGGCATGGCAAACGAGGCATCTGCCAAGTCATAAAGATATGAGATGAGCCCCTGCTCCTTCCTTCCCTTCATTTATTCTTTGTGTTCTTTTCTATTCTTTCCTTCCAAACCCTCTTTTCCTTCATCACTTTTTCTGCTTCCCTTTCTTCCTTTTTTCTCTTTCCCTACTCTCCTTTCCTCCCGCTCTTCTTTTTTTTTTCCTTACAGTCCTATCTACTCATCTCTTCTTTTTTCCTTACAGTCCTATCCACTCATCTCTTCTTTTTTCCTTTACAGTCCTATCTACTCATCTCTTCTTTTTTCCTTACAGTTCTATCTACTCATCTCTTCGTTTTTCCTTATAGTTCTATCTACTCATCTCTTCTTTTTTCCTTACAGTTCTATCTACTCATCTCTTCTTTTTTTCTTACAGTCCTATCTACTCATCTCTTCTTTTTTCCTTACAGTCCTATCTACTCATCTCTTCTTTTTTCCTTACAGTCCTATCTACTCATCTCTTCTTTTTTCCTAACAGTCCTATCTACTCATCTCTTCTTTTTTCCTAACAGTCCTATCTACTCATCTCTTCTTTTTTCCTAACAGTCCTATCTACTCATCTCTTCTTTTTTCCTTACAATCCTATCCACTCATCTCTTCTTTTTTTCCTTACAGTCCTATCTACTCATCTCTTTTTTCCCTTACAATCCTATCCACTCATCTCTTCTTTTTTCCTTACAGTCCTATCTACTCATCTCTTCTTTTTTCCTTACAGTCCTATCTACTCATCTCTTCTTTTTTTCTTACAGTCCTATCTACTCATCTCTTTTTTTCCCTTACAATCCTATCCACTCATCTCTTCTTTTTTTCCTTACAGTCCTATCTACTCATCTCTTCTTTTTTTCTTACAGTCCTATCTACTCATCTCTTCTCTTTTTTCCTTGCAGTCCTATCTACTCATCTCTTCTTTTTTCCCTACAGTCCTGTCTACTCATCTCTTCTTTTTTTCTTACAGTCCTATCTACTCATCTCTTCTCTTTTTTCCTTACAGTCCTATCTACTCATCTCTTTTTTTCCCTTACAATCCTATCTACTCATCTCTTCTTTTTTTCTTACAGTCCTATCTACTCATCTCTTCTTTTTTCCTTACAGTCCTATCTACTCATCTCTTCTTTTTTCCTTACAGTCCTATCTACTCATCTCTTCTTTTTTCCTTACAGTCCTATCTACTCATCTCTTCTTTTTTCCTTACAGTCCTATCTACTCATCTCTTCTTTTTTCCTTACAGTCCTATCTACTCATCTCTTCTTTTTTCCTTACAGTCCTATCTACTCATCTCTTCCTTTTTCCTTACAGTCCTATCTACTCATCTCTTCTTTTTTTCCCTACAGTCCTATCTACGCATCTCTTCTTTTTTCCTTACAGTCCTATCTACTCATCTCTTCCTTTTTTCCTTACAGTCCTATCTACTCATCTTTTCTTTTTTTCCTTACAGTCCTATCTACGCATCTCTTCTTTTTTCCTTACAGTCCTATCTACTCATCTCTTCCTTTTTTCCTTACAGTCCTATCTACTCATCTTTTCTTTTTTTCCTTACAGTCCTATCTACTCATCTCTTCTTTTTTCCTTACAGTCCTATCTACTCATCTCTTCTTTTCTATTTCTCCTTCATTTCCTCTATATCCCCCCCTCTCCGCTCTTTTCTTCTTCTCCTCTCTCTTTTGCTCATCTTACCTCTCCTTTCCTCGGCCTACTCTATTTCTTTCTCCCTCCTTCATTCTCTTTTACCCCCTTTCTTATCCTCCACTTCTCTTCTCCTCCTACGTTTTACTCTCTGACCTTTCCTCTATATCTTCCCTCTCCTCTCTCTGTTCTTCTCCTCTTATTTTCTCCCTTTCTTCCTACACACATAATGATTTATTGAACACATCAGTGGCGGCTGGTCCATTAGGGGCGCAGGTGTGCCCCCCCCCCCCCCCAATCCATGCGCCCCGCCCCTAATCTACGAGCGCGCCAGACGCATGGATTTCAAATGTTTTTTTGTTTTGTTTTTTTTTTGAAGCACGTGATTAAAACCAGAGGCTCTAATTGGCTTCAAAAAAAGGGTGGGCTCAGGGGGCAGAGTGCTACACCCTGAGCCCACCCAGTTGTGTGACAATAGCAAATTAATATTTGCTTTTGTCTTCCCGATTCTCCTCCTAAGACCCAATTCGATTGGGCGAGAGGAGAAGCGACCGTATTGGCCGCCGAGGAGGAGACGCAGGGGGAAGCTGCCAAGGAGACGCAGGGGGAAGCTGCTGAGGAGATGCAAAGGGAAGCTGCCAAGGAGGAGAGGCAGGGGGAAGCTGCCAAGGAGACGCAGGGGGAGGTTGCCGAGGAGATGCAGGGGGAAGCTGCTGAGGAGGAGACACAGGGGGAAGCTGCCAAGGAGACGCAGGGGGAAGCTGCCAAGGAAACGCAGGGGGAAGCTGCCGAGGAGATGCAGGGGGAAGCTGCTGAGGAGGAGACACAGGGGGAAGCTGCCAAGGAGACGCAGGGGGAAGCTGCTGAGGAGGAGACACAGGGGGAAGCTGCCAAGGAGACGCAGGGGGAAGCTGCCGAGGAGATGCAGGGGGAAGCTGCTGAGGAGGAGACACAGGGGGAAGCTGCCAAGGAGACGCAGGGGGAAGCTGCTGAGGAGATGCAGGGGGAAGCTGCTGAGGAGGAGACACAGGGGGAAGCTGCCAAGGAGACGCAGGGGGAAGCTGCCGAGGAGATGCAGGGGGAAGCTGCTGAGGAGGAGACACGGGGGAAGTTGCTGAGGAGGAGACGCAGGGGGAAGCTACCAAGGAGGAGACGCAGGGGGAAGCTGCTGAGGAGGAGACACGGGGGAAGTTGCTGAGGAGGAGACGCAGGGGGAAGCTACCAAGGAGGAGACGCAGGGGGAAGCTGCCGAGGAGATGCAGGAGTAAGCTGCCGAGGAGACGCAGGGGGAAGCTGCTGAGGAGGAGACACAGGGGGAAGCTGCCAAGGAGATGCAGGGGGAAGCTGCCAAGGAGAAGACACAGGGGGAAGCTGCCAAGAAGACGCAGGGGGAAGCTGCTGAGCAGGAGACACAGGGGGAAGCTGCCAAGGAGACGCAGGGGGAAGTTGCTGAGGAGGAGACACAGGGGATAGTTGCTGAGGAGGAGACACAGGGGGAAGTTGCTGAGGAGGAGACACAGGGGGAAGTTGCTGAGGAGGAGACACAGGGGGAAGTTGCTGAGGAGGAGACGCAGGGGGAAGCTGCCGAGAAGATGCAGGAGTAAGCTGCCGAGGAGACGCAGGGTGAAGCTGCTGAGGAGGAGACACAGGGGGAAGCTGCCAGGGAGACGCAGGGGGAAGCTGCCGAGGAAACACAGGGGGAAGCTGCCAAGGAGGAGACACAGGGGGAAGCTGCCAAGGAGGAGACACAGGGGGAAGCTGCTGAGGAGGAGACACAGGGGGAAGCTATCGAGGAGACACAGGGGGAAGCTGCTGAGGAGGAGACACAGGGGGAAGCTGCCAAGGAGATGCAGGGGGAAGCTGCCGAGGAGGAGACACAGGGGGAAGCTGCCGAGGAAACACAGGGGAAAGCTGCCAAGGAGGAGACACAGGGGGAAGCTGCCAAGGAGGAGACACAGGGGGAAGCTGCCAAGGAGGAGACACAGGGGGAAGCTGCCAAGGAGGAGACACAGGGGGAAGCTGCCAAGGAGGAGACGCAGGTGTAAACTGCCAAGGAGAAGCAGGGGGAAGCTGCTGAGGAGGAGACACACGGTGAAGCCACTGAAGCTGCCCACAACCTAGATGGGGTAGGTGCGGGGCCGGTGAGCAGAAGGGGCGAGCGACAGGGCGGGAGTTGTGGTGGGTGGTTTGCCAATCGACTGAGCGACGGGGGGATTTTGACTGATGGACGGACCGAATGAGGGGGTGGGGGGTTTGACTGATGGACCGACCGAACGGGGGGGATTTGGGTGGCAGGTGGTTTGTTTGCCACCCCCCCAAAAAAAAAATGGAGCACCAGACGCCACTGGAACACATTATATTCTCAGGTACCTTGTCTTGTTTTTCATTTTTCATTTTGTCTCAGCAATGGTACAGCAAAGCTTCATCTTGCAGAGCTTAACACACAGCCAATTGCCAACCAAACTCTCCAAAAACATCATTGTGATAATATGGTACAGCAAGAAACTAAAAACCTGAAAGTAACATCTCATGTAGGAAGACGTCACAAAACATTTTTTTGTTGTTAATGATAGAAGAGGAAGGATTGTATTCACTGTGGGCTTTTTATTTCTGTCTGTGCATCTGTGGAAGAGACCCCCCCCCCCCCTTACCTCCCAAAGACATGACAGGAAGGTTTAGATAATCCGCAGAGTGAACCTTTGTCAGCTGTCACCAGAAAACGTGTCACTCCTGCTTCAGTGACATCTGTCCGACACTTCGAGAAATATTTCACCCGGGTTCTCGCCTTTCTACTATACTTCTAATTTCTTTGGCTCAAATCTAGAATGAGCCATCACAGCAGTGACTCGTTCTTTAGCAGAGTCTGCCGTTTCAATCAGACAAAGGTGGCTGCAAAGCAAGCTTCTTCTTCTGCTGTGCTGACTCTAAAGAACCCATAGTGCTTTGTGAATTCCTTCTCATGTACTAAAAGTTTTATTGTAAAGCAATATATATATATATATATACACACACAGTATCTCACAAAGTAAGTACACCCCTCACATTTCTGTAAATATTTTCTTCTATCTTTTCATGTGACAACACTGAAGAAATGACACTTGTCTACAATGTAAAGTAGTGAGTGTACAGCTTGTATAACAGTGTAAATTTGCTGTCCCCTCAAAATAGCTCAACACACAGCCATTAATGTCTAAACTGCTGGCAACAAAAGTCAGTACACCCCTAAGTGAAAATGTCCATATTGGGCCCAATTAGCCATTTTTCCCTCCCCGGTGTCATGTGACTCGTTAGTGTTACAAGGTCTCAGGTGTGAAATTGTCCAAATTGGGCCCAAAGTGTCAATATTTTGTGTGGCCACCATTATTTTCCAGCACTGTCTTAACCCTCTTGGGCATGGAGGTCACCAGAGCTTCACAGGTTGTCACTGGAGTCCTCTTCCCCTCCTCCATGATGACATCACAGAGCTGGTGGATGTTAGAGACCTTGCGCTCCTCCACCTTCTGTTTGAGGATGTCCCACAGATGATCAATAGGGTTTAGGTCTGGAGACATGCTTGGCCAGTCCATCACCTTTACCCTCAGCTTCTTTAGCAAGGCAGTGGTGGTCTTGGAGGTGTGTTTGGAGTCGTTATCATGTTAGAATACTGCCCTGCGGCCCAGTCTCCGAAGGGAGGGGATCATGCTCTGCTTCAGTATGTCACAGTACATGTTGGCATTCATGGTTCCCTCAATGATCTGTAGCCCCCCAGTGCCGGCAGCTCTCATGCAGCCCCAGACCATGACAGACCACCACCATGCTTGACTGTAGACAAGACACACTTGCCTTTGTCCTCCTCACCTGGTTGCCTCCACACACGCTTGTCACCATCTGAACCAAATAAGTTTATCTTGGTCTCATCAGACCACAGGACATGGTTCCAGTAATCCATGTCCTTAGTCTGCTTGTCTTCAGCAAACTGTTTGCGGACTTTCTTGTGCATCATCTTTAGAAGAGGTTTCCTTCTGGGATGACAGCCATGCAGACCAATTTGATGCAGTGTGCGGCGTATGGTCTGAGCACTGACAGGCTGACCCCCCACCCCTACAACCTCTGCAGCAATGCTGGCAGCACTCATGCGTCTATTTCCCAAAGACAACCTCTGGATATGACGCTGAGCACGTGACCTCAACTTCTTTGGTAGACCATGGCGAGGCCTGTTCTGAGTGGAACCTGTCCTGTTATACCGCTGTATGGTCTTGGCCACCGTGCTGCAGATCAGTTTCAGGGTCTTGGCAATCTTCTTATAGCCTAGGCCATCTTTATGTAGAGCAACAATTATTTTTTTTCAGATCCTCAGACAGTTCTTTGCCATGAGGTGCCATGTTGAACTTCCAGTGACCAGTATGAGAGAGTGAGAGCGATAACACCAAATTTAACACACCTGCTCCCCATTCACACCTGAGACCTTGTAACACTAATGAGTCACATGACACTGGGGAGGGAAAATGGCTAATTGGGCCCAATTTGGACATTTTCACTTAGGGGTGTACTGACTTTTGTTGCCAGCGGTTTAGACATTAATGGCTGTGTGTTGAGTGATTTTGAGGGGACAGCAAATTTACACTGTTATACAAGCTGTACACTCACTACTTTACATTGTAGACAAGTGTCATTTCTTCAGTGTTGTCACATGAAAAGATTTACAGAAATGTGAGGGGTGTACTTACTTTTGTGAGATACTGTATATCATCCATGGACTGAGCTGCTTATCTGCAGTTCAGCAACTAAACAAACCCAAAACCAGTGTGTTTGCAGCAAAACGAAGGTAAAGCTTTTGTTTTCTATGAAGCAGACATCCAATATCTGAGACGAACAAGGCCTGGAATGTGAGCCCCCATGTGAAATCGCAGAGTATGACGATGCATGCATCGCAGACTCACGTCACCTCGCTGGAACTGTATAAACACATTATCCTGTGTAAGCGTTACCAGCCTGGGAGCCCCAGCCACTTCCTGGCTCACAGACACAGCTCAGGACTCAGATTACCTCTACTGGGGGGGGGGGGGGTGAGGGGGGCCTGGGCCCTTCTCACTGCATGCAGGAAAACTGACCTACAATCCCACACAGTTCTACACCAAAGTTTCATAAAGACATGGATGAGCGAGTTTGGGGTGGAGGAACTTGACTGGCCTGCACAGAGTCCTGACCTCAACCTGATAGAACACCTTTGGGATAAATTGGAGCGGAGACTGCGAGCCAGGCCTTCCCATCCAACATCAGTGCCTGACCTCACAAACGCTCTTCTGGAAGAATGGTCAAACATTCCCATAGACACCCTCCTAAACCTTGTGGACGGCCTTCCCAGAAGAGTTGAAGCTGTTATAGCTGCAAAGGGCGGAGCCAACTCAATATTGAACCCTACGGACTAAGAGTGGGATGTCATTAAAGTTCATGTGTGTGTGTAAAGGCAGGCGTCCCAATACTTCTGATTTTATATATATATATATATATATATATATATATATATATATATATATATATATATATATGGGGTTTTAGGTCATCTTCAGGCCTAAAATGTGGATTGTGACATGTGTGGCAAAAAATGTAAAAAACTGCCAAAACTACCACCATTTTATTCTACATGGTCTCTGCTTTTTAAAAAAAATTACATAAATAAATGTATATTGCATTGCTTATATATATATAAAATGAGGGAAATAGGTAAAAGTCAGGCCCAAAATGTGGATTTTGTTTTGACATGTGTACAAAAAATGCACAATATTTTATATATATATATACACACTATTATATATAGGGCCTATCAGATCTCTTTTGATGGCAGGAAATTGAATTAAAAAAAGAAAGTTTAATTAATCAAAGTGTAATATAAATAAACAAACAAAATGTAAAAATATAGATTTGATAATCATGTATGAATATTGTGTGACATAAAAAAGTTGCAACTACCACCATTTTATCCTACAGGGTCCCTGCTATAAAAAACACAAGAAGGGGTAAAGATATCTCTATATAGATATAATATATATATATATATATATATATATATATATATATATATATATATATATATATATATATATATATATTTATTTATTTATTTTTAAATTTATATATATATATATATATATATATATATATATATATATATATATATATATCTATATCTATATAGATATATATTATATAACTATCTATGATATGAGGGTTTTAGATAATCTTCAGGCCTAAAATGTGGATTTTGACATATGTGCAAAAAATAAAAAATAAAGTAGTTATAATATTGTGGCACATTTGGTATCGATTTACTTGAAACAACCTCCTCTTTTACATTTTTACAAAAAGGAGGTTAACATATTGTATTGTAAAAAAAAAAAAATAGATTTGATAATAATGATAATAATTGTGTGGCATAAAAAAAATTGCAACTGCCACCATTTTATCCTACAGGGTCCCTGCTTTAAAAAGAAAAGAAAAGAAAATATTTTTGGTGGTTTTAGCTAATCTTCAGGCATAAAATGTGGCCTTTGTTTTGACATGTGTACAAAAAATACACAAAAGAGAACCTGTCACCTGCACTATGCTATTATATATCAGATCTCTTTTGGTGGCGCAATTTTTCCTGTTTTTTTTTTGTTTTTTTTTCCGACGGGGGGGGGGATTTTGACATGTGTGGAAAAAAAAGCAAAAAATAACTAAAAAATCACTGTGAAGGTTACAGTGGGAGAATGCCATTCTGATGGCAGAAAAAAAAATGAATAAAAGTTTAATTAATCAGAGTTTAATAAAAATAAATAAACACACCAGTAATCATGTGTGAATATTGTGTGAGATAAAAAAAGTTGCAACTGCCACCGTTTTATCCTGCAGGGTCCCTGCTTTAAAAAAAAAACAAAAAGGAGATAAAGATATCTCTATATAGATACAAAATATATGTATCTATATAGATATATATAGAGATAGATAGATAGATAGATAGATAGATAGATAGATAGATAGATAGATAGATAGATAGATAGATAGATAGATAGATAGATAGATAGATAGATAGATAGATAGATAGATAGATAGATAGATCGATCTTTAAAAAAAACATATATATGTATATATATTTTTTTTTTTTTTTTTGAGAGGGGGGAGGGGGCTTAGGTAATCTTCAGGCCTAAAATGTGGATTTTGACATGTGTGAAAAAAAAAAATCACTGTGAAGGTTACAGTGGGAGAATGCCATTCGCTGTCTATATACTGTGTGTATATATACATATATTGGTTCAGCTGTTTCTATAAAAATAGAAGCTACAAAAACGTGCGAGCGTTGTGTGTTTTTATAATTTGCACATTGTAGAACACACCTTGTACATCTCTCAGCATCGTCTATGGGGATCTGTCACACGAGTGCAAATTGTTTCCCAATTAAAAGGAAAGTAATTGGGCTTGGTAATGCCGGGAGAAACCACCTGCATGGAGAAAAATCCCCAAAACACGACTCCAGAGGCTATTTAACAAAAGAAATAAACCTGAAGAAGCGCGCTGTGTCTGTATTATCGGAGTTCTGAAATGTCGGAAGCGTATTTAACAAAAGAGCCAATACTTGCTACATTGTATCATCCTTACAGATACGTTAACCCTTGTGCTGCCAGGGCTGTTTTTGTGCTTTTTTTGCACATATGTACAAGAAAAAACATTTTAGGCCTGAAGATTACTTAAACCCCCCAAAACATTATATTATTTCTGTACGGAGGAACCCCCAGAGAATAAAATAGTGGTTGTTACAATTTTTTTATATGTCACATAAATTGACACCATACCCTTTGCACAATGGTTTATCATGCGTAACGTTTTAGTAAAAAAAAAAAATGAAGTTAGTTTCAGGGCACAAAGTCACAATAAAATACCCAATTTTCAGGTAAAATATAAAAGATGAGGTTGTACCAAGTAAACAGATATCCAACATGTCAAGCTTTAAATTTGCGGTGTGCTGGCAAAACGGTGACAGACTTCAGTTCCCTTATATTTTCCATAGGCAGCTCTTTAAAAGCCCTGACAGTTTGGAGTTAACCATGAATAATGGGTCTAGAATTATTGATCTCATTCCGGCATGTGCAACCATATGTGACATGTGCATCACAAGCAATGTTTTCTTATGTAGGCACCCGACGAGTGCGTTTACACTCTTATGTGTGTGCATGTGGGGCAGAGCGGGCTCCCTGTTTTTGGGAAAGGGGTTTTAGTTGTTTGGATGTAACTTTTTTACATTTTTTTTTTTTTACTTTCACTCAAAACAAACAAATCCCATGTCAGGGGTGTCAAACTCAATTTCACTGCAGACCACATCGACAGTAAAGTTGCCCTTAAAGAGCCAGTTGTAGCTGGGGTGCGCTATATACAGATTGCAGGGTTCAGGGGTGCGCTATATACAGAATGCAGGGTTCAGGGGTGTGCTATATACAGAATGCAGGGTTCAGGGGGGCGCTATATACAGAATGCAAGGTTCAGGGGTGCGCTATATACAGAATGCAGGGTTCAGGGGGGCGCTATATACAGATTGCAGGGTTCAGGGGTGCGCTATATACAGAATGCAGGGTTCAGGGGTGCGCTATATACAGAATGCAGGGTTCAGGGGTGCGCTATATACAGATTGCAGGGTTCAGGGGTGCGCTATATACAGATTGCAGGGTGCAGGGGTGCGCTATATACAGATTGCAGGGTTCAGGGGTGCGCTATATACAGATTGCAGGGTTCAGGGGTGCGCTATATACAGATTGCAGGGTTCAGCAGTGCGCTATGTACATAGTGCAGAGTTCAGGGGTGCACTATACAGTGGAACCTCGGTTTGCGAGTAACGCGGTTAACGAGCGTTTCGCAAACCGAGCACTGTATTTCTAAAATTCCTAACTCGGTTTGCGAGTGTTGTCTCACAAAACGAGCAGGATTCAGGCCAAAAGAGGTGTGCAGTACCGCTTTTGGCCTGAGGTGGGGGGCGCCAAAGCCGAGCAGAGCCGAAAGTCACCGATCGGCGCTGTTCGGAAATGCACGGAAAGGCCCGAGGACAGTTCAGCTGACCTCGGCAAACCTCGGAAAGGCTAATGAACGGAGTCTTTCCGAAGTTTGCCGAGGTCCGCCGAAGTGTCCCTCAGGCCTTTTCGCCCATTTCTGAGGCTCTCCGGTGCCCCCCCGAGTCTTGCCACATGCGGTATTTTTTCCTATTGAAGTAAATGCAGAACAAATTATTTTCGTTTCCATTGACTTCAATGGGAAAATTCACTTTGATATGCGAGTACATTGGATTACGAGCATTCTCCTAAAACGGATAATGCTCGTAATCCGAGGTTCCACTGTTTACAGATTGCAGGGTTCAGGGGTCCGCTATGTACAGAGGGCAGAGTTCAGGAGTGCATGACGTACAGAGTGCAGAGTTCAGGAGTGCATTATGTATAGAATGCAGAGTTCAGGGGTGCGCTATGTACAGAGTGCAAGGTTCAGGGGTGCGTTATGTACAGACTGCAGAGTTCAGGAGTGCGTTATGTACAGACTGCAGAGTTCAAGAGTGCATTATGTACAGAGTGCAGGGTTCAGGAGTGCATGACGTACAGAGTGCAGAGTTCAGGAGTGCGTTATGTACAGAGGGCAGAGTTCAGGAGTGCGTTATGTACAGAGTGCAGAGTTCAGGAGTGCATGACGTACAGAGTGCAGAGTTCAGGAGTGCGTTATGTACAGACTGCAGAGTTCAAGAGTGCATTATGTACAGAGTGCAGGGTTCAGGAGTGCATGACGTACTGAGTGCAGAGTTCAGGAGTGCGTTATGTACAGAGTTCAGAGTTCAGGAGTGCATGACGTACAGAGTGCAGAGTTCAGGAGTGCGTTATGTACAGAGGGCAGAGTTCAGGAGTGCGTTATGTACAAAGTGCAGAGTTCAGGAGTGCATGACGTACAGAGTGCAGAGTTCAGGAGTGCGTTATGTACAGAGGGCAGAGTTCAGGAGTGCGTTATGTACAGAGTGCAAAGTTCAGGAGTGCATGACGTACAGAGTGCAGAGTTCAGGAGTGCGTTATGTACAGAGGGCAGAGTTCAGGAGTGCGTTATGTACAGAGGGTAGAGTTCAGGAGTGCGTTATGTACAGAGTGCAAAGTTCAGGAGTGCGTTATGTACAGAGGGCAAAGTTCAGGAGTGCACGACGTACAGAGTGCAGAGTTCAGGGTGCATTATGTACAGAGTGCAAAGTTCAGGAGTGCATGACGTACAGAGTGCAGAGTTCAGGAGTGCGTTATGTACAGAGTGCAGAGTTCAGGGTGCATTATGTACAGAGTGCAGGGTTTAAGAATGTGTTACATACAGAGTGCAGATTTCAGGGTGTTTTGTGCGTACAGAGTGCAGAGTTCAGGGTGTTTTGTGTGTACAGAGTGCAGGGTTTAGGAATGTGTTACATACAGAGTGCAGGGTTCAGGGGTGCGTTATGTGCAGCATTTGGAAGTGTGTTACGTACAGAGTTCAGAGTTCAGGGGGGTTTGTGTGTACAGAGTTTAGGAGTGTGCTGCATGCAGGGTTTAGGGGTGTGCTATGCACAATGTGCAACCCCAACTCCCCTGCCATGTTCTGGCTCCAAAACTGGATGCAAGAACCACATTGCAAGGCCTGGCAGGTCAGATTCGGCCCATGGGCCTTGTGTTTGACATATGTGCCCTATGTGATATAATATTTTTAAGACAGGTTTCAGGAATTATCAGGGGTCTTTTAGACTCCTGATGTCTCCCCTGCCTTCCATTGAAGGTCATGGCGTGCTATATTAGCTTCTTCTCTGGGTACAAGGGGTCGGGTAAAGTGTCACCAGAAACCGGAAGTGACCTTTTACACGTCGCTTTCGGGTTCACCCCAGCTAGGGGAGATCAGCGAATGAATGTTGCAAATGAATGAATGAATGAATGTCCTGCCTGCTCCCGATCATTCGTACGGACTGAGCGCTGCCGCCCATTGACTCAGGTGGGCATTAAACCCACTGGCTTTGCCACCCCACATATGTGTTTTGAACAACTTTACCGTCTCTATCAACTATATATAACCCCCCCCCCCCCCACACACACACACACTTTTACAGAATTAGATATTTTGGGGGGGATACCTAATTTTGGGGACCCCTCCCCACACCTGCTTACTTCAAGCCAGAATGACATCTTCTGCTCCCTTTTGGGATAAAACACATCATGGGGCCCAGGAGGCCGCGGGAACATCGCTGGATCGCCAGGCTGGTCATTAAGATAAGGGGGGGGGGGGGGAATAGGGGGTCCTCTTTAGCTTTATTTTCTAAAATACAAGCAGTGCCTGTAGGTTCCTGAATTTGACATGATAACAGCCTCTTGCAGCAGGGCTTGCAGACAGAGAGTGGGAAGCAGCCTAAGGTAGTGCAAGGGGGCACGCTGATAGAGGAGAGAGCAGAGTCACATAGAGATGAGCTGATTTTTGTGCTGAATACCCTTTTACTGGCCAGCACAGGCATGTGCACAGAGTGTGCCAGATGTGCCTAGGCACACCCTAATCGCCCTGTGCAGTGCCGATTTCCCCTTATCCGTGGCACCCCCTCCCCCCCTGCAGTTCTGCCAGCTTCTCTCCTCTCCTACTGGCTACTGGGATGTTTTCAGGTTGGAGAGCCGAAGAAGGGGGTCGATTTTTAATTGACCAGACCCTTCCTTTTCTGAATGAACACAGTCAGTGATCTGTACCGATCGCTCCTGCATTCATTCTTAACTGAAGCATAGTAAACTGTGTGTACTATGCTTCAGTTTGTGAATGAACAGGAAGCCGCTCAGCACAGAGCTCTTCCCATTCATTCACTGTCCAGTGCAGCTGAGGCTGCAGAGAAAAGGAATCCCTATCCTCAGTCCCTTTCTCTGTCTCAAAACTGAGACATCAAGGGGTATGTTTAGACCCCTGATATTTCACCAAAGTCCCCCCCAACGGGGCTCCTAAAGAAGTTGTAAAAAAATAATAATGTAAATAATAATAAAAATGAAAACTACTGACACCGTCCACTGCTCTGCTTATGTACAGGCGTTTGCGTTTGCGCTCTGGGGTGCGCACGTTAACGCGATAGGCCGATGCTGGCCGGTCACAGCGCGCAGATAGGGAGGAGAACTGTAAGTGAAAGTGAAACCGCAGCAGAAAATCATCACGTCTCCTGCCCAATTGTCAGGACTGCGTTGTGTGGCAGGGCTGTACAAATTGCAGGACTGGATGGACAAATACAAGGGATTTGGCAGGTCAAGCAGCTCTCCTGATGTGTATTTCACCTGAGTATTTATTGGTTTGGTAGAGCTTAGCTTTAAATATTACTAAACAGAAACAATTTATCGTACCGTATAAAAAAAAAAAAGTTTGATCCGCCGCAAAGTTGCGAACCTGTTACCACGGCTGTCACTTCCAGCGCTCATTAAATCTCATGTAGATATGTATTCAATCCTGACAGCTCGCAGCTTTACAGGTCAAGCATTAACAATCGTCCAGAAATCCCCTCATTGTGTACAAACTGCTGGCGGTGGCTAAAATGTATTACCTGCGGTTATGAGAGACGCTCTCCATTATTTATAGGCTGTTTACAGGCGCTGCGTCTTAAAGCCATACGCTTTATATTGGCAGAGCGAAGGCGCCATTGTGCACTCGCCGCAAAATCTCCAATCTGTACAAGCAAAAAAAAAATGACTCAATTTCAAAGGAAAACAGTTCATCATTTTAGGTAAATAATTTTAGGTGAATAATTTTAGGTGAATATTTTAGGTGAATATTTTAGGTAAATAATTCATTATTTTATGTGAATATTCTTTTCCTTTTTTTTTTTTTTTTTTTTTAGATTATCAATTAAAACTGAAAATTAGAGAGATAAAAACAAACACACATTAATGCAGAATCCGCAAAAATAAATTTTGTGATTATCAATATTTATTGATAATCACAAAATGTATTTTTTAAATGCAACTAGTGCAAAGTACCTGAATGTGACTTTATATCAGCTGCTTGCAATGTTTATAAACATTGATCAGAGGGGGGGATAGAGATATACAAAGTAACATTGTCTATAAACATTGATCAGACAGGAGACAGAAAGATACAAAGTAACATTGTTTATAAACATTAATCAGGGGGGATATAGAGAAATACAAAGTAACATTGTGTATAAACATTGATCAGACAGGAGATAGAGAGATACAAAGTAACATTGTTTATAAACATTGATCAGACAGGAGATAGAGAGATACAAAGTAACATTGTGTATAAACATTGATCAGACAGGAGATAGAGAGATACAAAGTAACATTGTGTATAAACATTGATCAGACAGGAGATATAGAGATACAAAGTAACATAGGGTTTGGTTTATTAACACTTAAGAGTGCAGAATCTGGTGCAGCTGTGCATGGCAGCCAATCAGCTTCGAACTTCAGCTTGTTAGATTAAGCTTTGGCAATAAAACCTGGAAGATGATTGGTTTCTATGCCGAGCTGCACCAGATTTTGAACTGTACAGTTTTAAGTAAAAAAAAAAACCAACTGTTTGTAAACAATGATCAGACTGGTGATAGAGAGATACAAAGTAACCTTGTTTATAAACGTTGATCAGACAGGAGACAGAAAGATACAAAGTAACATTGTTAGTTCTGTATCTACAAGTTACATAAGTAAAATGTGTTCCTATTTAATCCCTATACTAACCCCTGTTTAAAAGAAGTCAAAACAGATTTAATTTTATGGATGAGTCATAATTTGAAAAAGGAGCATTTAGAAATTTTTGACATAAGATACACCGGGGCCCATTCATATGTACAGTGGGGCCCCATTCATATCTACACCGGGGCCCCATTCATATGTACACCGGGGCCCATTCATATGTACAGTGGGGCCACATTCATATGTACACTGGGCCCCATTCATATGTACACCGGGGCCACATTCATATGTACACCGGGGCCCCATTCATATGTACACCGGGGCCCATTCATATGTACAGTGGGGCCACATTCATATGTACACTGGGCCCCATTCATATGTACACCGGGGCCCCATTTATATGTACAGCGGGCCCCATTTATATGTACAGCGGGGCCCCATTCATATGTACACCGGGGCCCATTCATATGTACACCGGGGCCCATTCATATGTACAGTGGGGCCACATTCATATGTACACCGGGGCCCATTCATATGTGCACCGGGGCCCCATTCATATGTACACTGGGGCCCCATTCATATGTACACCGGGGCCCATTCATATGTACACTGGGGCCCCATTCATATGTACACCGGGGCCCATTCATATGTACACCGGGGCCCCATTCATATATACACCGGGGCCCCATTCATATGTACACCGGGGCCCCATTCATATATACACCGGGGCCCCATTCATATATACACCGGGGCCCCATTCATATATACACCGAGGCCCCATTCATATATACACCGAGGCCCCATTCATATGTACACCGGGGCCCATTCATATATACACCGGGGCCCCATTCATATGTACACCGGGGCCCATTCATATATACACCGGGGCCCCATTCATATGTACACCGGGGCCCATTCATATATACACCGGGGCCCCATTCATATGTACACCGGGGCCCATTCATATATACACCGGGGCCCATTCATATATACACCGGGGCCCCATTCATATGTACACCGGGGCCCCATTCATATGTACACCGGGGCCCCATTCATATATACACCGGGGCCCCATTCATATATACACCGGGGCCCCATTCATATATACACCGAGGCCCCATTCATATATACACCGGGGCCCCATTCATATGTACACCGGGGCCCATTCATATATACACCGGGGCCCCATTCATATGTACACCGGGGCCCATTCATATATACACCGGGGCCCATTCATATATACACCGGGGCCCCATTCATATGTACACCGGGGCCCATTCATATATACACCGGGGCCCCATTCATATGTACACCGGGGCCCATTCATATATACACCGGGGCCCCATTCATATGTACACCGGGGCCCCATTCATATGTACACCGGGGCCCCATTTATATGTACAGCGGGGCCCCATTCATATGTACACCGGGGCCCATTCATATGTACACCGGGCCCCATTTATATGTACAGCGGGGCCCCATTCTTATATACAGCAGTGCCCCATTCATATGTACACCGGGGCCCCATTCATATATACAATGGGGCCCCATTCATATGTACAGCGGGGCCCCATTCATATGTACACCAGGGCCCCATTTATATGTACACTGGGGCCCCATTCATGTGTACAGTGGGGCCCATTCATATGTACACCGGGGCCCCATTCATATATACACCGGGGCCCCATTCATATATACACCGGGGCCCCATTCATATATACACCAGGGCCCCATTCATATGTACACTGTGGCCCCATTCATATATACACCGGGGGCCCCATGACTTACCTCCATACAAATATCAGAAGGATCAGTGTCAGACATACAGCTGCAATGTGCCAACGTCCGCAGAATGACAGATCCCTGGAGCCCCGCCCCCTCCCCGGAGTCACAATGTATCGGCAGTCAGGAGCCATTTATACCTATAAAACGCCTTTCACATTCCCAGTCAGCCGATCCTCAGTCCTCAGTCCTCAATCCTCAGTCCTCAATCCTCAGTCCTCAGTCCTCAGTCAGTCCTCAGTCAGTCCTCAGTCCTCAGTCCTCAGTCCTCAGTCCTCAGTCCTCAGTCCTCAGTCCTCAGTCCTCACCCAGCCGCTGTGAATCCCAGAGATTGAAGCAGCTTTCCTGAGGCTTCCCACAGATTTTCACTTATTTCTTTCCAATCTGTCAGATTATTTGTCTATTTTTGCTTTCAGAGTTAAATTTCCTTTTACAGACGCTCCCAGCGAGAGGAAATATCGCAGCCTCTCACATCAAGTGGCTTATCATCCTTGTGTCTATGGGAATGTCTGACCATTCTTCCAGAAGAGCATTTGTGAGGTCAGGCACTGATGTTGGACGAGAAGGTCCATAAAGACATGGATGAGCGAGTTTGGGGGTGGAGGAACTTGACTGGCCTGCACAGAGTCCTGACCTCGACCCGATAGAACACCTTTATGATGAATTAGAGTGGAGACCGCGAGCCAGGCCTTCTCATCCAACATCAGTGCCTGACCTCACAAATGCCCTTCTGGAAGAATGGTCAAACATTCCCATAGACACCCTCCTAAACCTTGTGGACGGCCTTCCCAGAAGAGTTGAAGCTGTTATAGTTATATACTCAATATATAGTTATATAGTCAATATTGAACCCTACGGACTAAGACTGGGATGTCATTAAAGTTCATGTGTGTGTAAAGGCAGGCGTCCCAATACTTTTGATTATATATATATATATATATATATATATATATATATATACTTTCCCTCAGGGTTAGGGTTAGGGTCAGGGTGCCCCAACACTTGCAATAAACCATTGCGCCCAGGGCAGCTGCCCCCTCCTGCCCACCCCTTGTCCCTGGACGTCCTCCAGCCAGGAAATGGGGCGGGGCTCTATCTGACTTTCTGCAGCTTCTAATGCACGTTGTGAGAGGCTCACAGTGTGCAGCGAAAGTCCTTTGAGTCCAGGAGAGGAGCCGGTACAACTGTGCAAGACTGAAGGGGAGGATCCAGAGATCTGTGGACAGCAATAGAAAGGATTTGCTTGATTTGTTTGACTGTATGAAATGAGCGAGGCGCTTGGGATAGCCCTGGGGGGGTCCCGGGGAATGAGGGGGGATAGTTATCAGTGTGTGCCGGCGAGGCTGTCCAGAGCTGCCGAGTCCGTGCCAGCCAGGCGCCGCGGGCATCCTTTGTTTCGGCGAGAAGCTCAGCCAATATATAATGAAGCGTTGGTCTCAATCACTCCTTAGGCCGCGGTGTCAGGGGAGCGCTCATCGAGTGTGAGGAATGCGCCCTTCAACACTCCTATGGTTAGTGACTCCGGAGATTAAAGAGCACCTGTCACACGGTACACGAGGCAGAGTAAGATGAACGTTTTATAGAAGACGTCCTTCATCGCGGCTTCTTACCATCGCTTATCTGCTCCGCTCTTATAGGTGTGGGGCAAATATGGGTCCCCTCCCCCACATGGCGCGGGATTGTCCTAATACTATGCACTGTCACTTGGGGTACAGCTTTGCCTGGGGGGCTCATCAATACTGGGGGGGGGGGTAAATCCCCCATTCTTTCTTCATGGAATGTTGGTTCTTCTACAGAACTTTCTGACAGGTGCACAGGAGAGGCGAGTCTACTCATTGTAATAATAAATATATTAATAGTAAGATTAGTATAATTGAGTTTTCATTTCCCCTGAATGTCATTATAAATCAGATTTATGTGCTATTCTTTCCACTGATACCAATGATGGGACACTATTCCTCCCACTGACCCCAATTATGGGGCACTATTCCTCCCACTGATACCAATGATGGGACACTATTCCTCCCACTAATACCAATGATGGGGCACTATTCCTCCCACTGATACCAATGATGGGGCACTATTCCTCCCACTGATACCAATGATGGGGCACTATTCCTCCCACTGATACCAATTATGGGACACTATTCCTTCCACTGACACCAATGATGGGACACTATTCCTCCCACTGACCCCAATGATGGGGCACTATTCCTCCCACTGATACCAATTATGGGACACTATTCCTCCCACTGACACCAATGATGGGGCACTATTCCTCCCACTGATACCAATGATGGGACACTATTCCTCCCACTGACCCCAATGATGGGGCACTATTCCTCCCACTGATACCAATGATGGGACACTATTCCTCCCACTGATACCAATGATGGGGCACTATTCCTCCCACTGATACCAATTATGGGACACTATTCCTTCCACTGACACCAATGATGGGGCACTATTCCTTCCACTGATACCAATGATGGGACACTATTCCTCCCACTGACACCAATGATGGGACACTATTCCTCCCACTGACACCAATGATGGGGCACTATTCCTCTCACTGACACCAATGATGGGGCACTATTCCTCTCACTGACACCAATGATGGGGCACTATTCCTCTCACTGACACCAATGATTTGGCACTATTCCTCCCACTGATACCAATGAT
Organism: Lithobates clamitans; assembly: GCA_037952925.1. Classification (NCBI taxonomy): domain Eukaryota; kingdom Metazoa; phylum Chordata; class Amphibia; order Anura; family Ranidae; genus Lithobates; species Lithobates clamitans. The sequence goes on from JBBGZY010002646.1 coordinate 202,322, forward strand.
GGGGCACTATTCCTCCAACTGGTACCAATGATGGGTCACTATTTTTCCCACTGATACCAATGATGGGGCACTATTCCTCCCACTGATACCAATGATGGGGCAATATTCCTCCCACTGACACCAATGATGGGGCACTATTCCTCCCACTGACACCAATGATGGGGCACTATTCCTCCCACTGACACCAATGATGGGGCACTATTCCTCCCACTGACACCAATGATGGGGCACTATTCCTCTCACTGACACCAATGATGGGGCACTATTCCTCTCACTGATACCAATGATGGGGCACTATTCCTCCCACTGATACCAATGATGGGGCACTATTCCTCCCACTGATACCAATGATGGGGCACTATTCCTCCAACTGGTACCAATGATGGGGCACTATTCCTCCCACTAATACCAATGATGGGGCACTATTCCTCCCACTGATACCAATGATGGGGCACTATTCCTCCCACTAATACCAATGATGGGGCACTATTCCTCCCACTGATACCAATGATGGGGCACTATTCCTCCCACTGATGCCAATGATGGGGCACTATTCCTCCCACTGATACCAATGATGGGACACTATTCCTCCCACTGATACCAATGATGGGACACTATTCCTCCCACTGATGCCAATGATGGGGAACTATTCCTCCCACTAATACCAATGATGGGGCACTATTCCTCCCACTGATACCAACAATGGGGCACTATTCCTCCCACTGATACCAATGATGGGGCACTATTCCTCCCACTAATACCAATGATGGGGCACTATTCCTCCCACTGATACCAATGATGGGGCACTATTCCTCCCATTGCTGGCCCTTTGGAGCCCCCCGCTGTAGGACACTGCACTGAGGACATGTGCTGTGTAGAAATGATCATTTCGTGGTTGCTGTCGATGAATCAGCCGTCTCCCGGTAATAACAACATGACAGTTTAATTTTCATTTTTATCGCTAAGGTGCCTTTATGTTTGAAAAGCTTATCAGCGCTTTCCTGTGAATGATACAATGAGAAAAAAAGGTCTGTGATAGAAATCTTCAGATCATCTGTGCATGAGTGGCCCATTTATCCCATATGGATCTCGGGGGTCCGCACCCCAGGAGGGGGATTGTAGTCCATGAGACGTTGTGGTTGTACCCCGTGGTTAATCGGTGAGACGGTACAAACCTGTAATAGAAATTCTCGCCTGTCATCTCTTCTCCTCCTTCAACTCTTATCAGTTTCTTGTCTCTATTTCCCTTTTCATACAATAAAAAGAAATCCGATGAGGGGACCCCGCGGCGTTCGCAGCGTATCCCTTCTCCAGGAGATGGTATCAGACCCTCGTCACACTCATACGAAGGCTACAGGCAGGTAAAGGAGGTGTCAGCCTTGTGAGCCTTTGTCTGATGTGGAACTACAAAACCCAGCCAGCCTTTCCAGCAGCCTGGCGGTCTTTTGATTTTCATGTACCTGTTCTCTTAGGTTCGCAGGCTCCACCCACTACAGAAAAGTACAGGAGGGGGCGGAGACAAGAGCAGTCACTCTGCACAAAGAGAGAGAGTAGAGCTGTGGGAGGGGCCTAACAGGCTCCACCCACTACAGAAAAGTACAGGACAGGGCGGAGACAAGAGCAGTCACTCCGCATAAAAAGAAAGAGTAGAACTGTGGGAGGGGCCTAACAGGCTCCACCCACTACAGAAAAGTACAGGACGGGGCGGAGACAAGAGCAGTCACCCTGCACAAGGAGAGAGTAGAGCTGTGGGAGGGGCCCACTACAGAAAACTTCAGGAGGGGGCGGAGACAAGACAAGTCCCCTGCACAAGGGGAGAGAGCAGGTTTGTGGAAGGGGCCCAACAGGCTCCACCCACTACAGCAAACAACAGGAGGGGCAGAGACAAGAGCAGTCACCCTGCACAAGGAGAGAGAGCAGAGTTGTGGATGGGGTCCAACAGGCTCCACCCACTACAGAAAAGTACAAGCGAGGGCGGAGACAAGAGCAGTCACCCTGCACAAAGAGAGAGTAGAGCTGTGGAAGGGGCCCAACAGGCTCCACCCACTACAGCAAACAACAGGAGGGGCGGAGACAAGACTAGTCCTCTGCACAAGGAGAGAGAGCAGAGCTGTGGAAGGGGCCCCACAGGCTCCACCCACTGCAGAAAACTTCAGGAGGGGGCAGAGACAAGAGCAGTCACCCTGCACAAGGAGAGAGAGCAAATCTGGGGGAGGGGCCCAGCATGCTCCACCCACTACATACAATTACAGGAGTGGATGGAGACAAGGCCAGTCCCCCTGCACAAGGAGAGAGAGAGCAGAGCTGTGGGAAGGGCCCAGGAGGCTCCACCCACTACAGAAAATTACAGCGGTGGGCGGAGACAAGGCCAGTCACCCTGCACAAGGAGAGAGAGCAGAGCTGTGGGAGGGGCCCAGGAGGCTCCACCCACTACAGAAAATTACAGCGGTGGGCGGAGACAAGGCCAGTCACCCTGCACAAGGAGAGAGAGCAGAGCTGTGGGAGGGGCCAAACCGACTCAACATACTACAGAAGACTTCAGGAGGGGGCGGAGACAAGAGCAGTCGCCTGCACAAGGAGAGAGAGCAGAGCTGTGGGAGGGGCCCAGCAGGCTCCACCCACTACGGAAAATTACAGGAGTGGGCGGAGACAAGAGCAGTCGCCCTGCACAAGGAGAGAGAGCAGAGCTGTGGAGGGGCTCCACCCACTACAGAAGACTTCAGGAGGGGGCGGAGACAAGAGCAGTCGCCTGCACAAGGAGAGAGAGCAGAGCTGTGGAGGGGCTCCACCCACTACAGAAGACTTCAGGAGGGGGCGGAGACAAGAGCAGTCGCCTGCATAAGGAGAGGGGGGCAGCAGTAAGCGGTCTTTATTATCGGAAGTCTCACACTGGATGACTGCACAGATCTGGAGGAAATACACAAAGTATCGATATTTAGACAAGATTTCATGACTTCAGCTTTAATAGAGGCAGAAAAATAAAAGCAGCTTGTTTTTGCCCTGCAGTGTTCATGAGCCCTAAAAAATGAATGAATTCATCTCTGAAACAATGTAGCAACTTTTGGTTTGGGTTGAACTTTTTAGCCCTTGTTCACAGCGGTGCAGCTTTGAAATGGCGCTACTTCAGCAAGCATCACTCCGGTCCTCCAAGGTCATAGAGGCGAACAGAGAAGATCTGGTGACCAGCCACAGGAAGCGCCGGATCGTTTCCCGAGCTCGCCGGTAGAAGCGGTAAGCCCGAGAAACTAGACACATGCCATTTGTTTCAGGCCGAATGTAAATTCGGACAAATTTTTGGTTATTCAGAGATTCAGATGCATCCAAATCTCCATAGTAATGAGTTTAGGTCGAAAAACGTTCAGTTGTGTTTTGTTTATTCGTTTTCTAACGAATTCCAAATTTTTGGAACGATCTGGTCGAAAAATGATCAACTGATTCGAATTCTGTGTGAAGAATAGCTGGTTGTTAAGGAGCGGGCTGGAGAGAGCCGGCCGCCGCGTCCTTAACAACCGATGACTCATCAGCTGTCAGCGGGCTTCCCCACTGACAGCTGAAATGTACAGCTGACCTCCGGCCTTGTTGAAGGCTCCCACCGACTGCCCGTCTCACATTTCTTCAGTAGTGAAGGGGCGGAGCCACCCGATGACATCAGCGGGTGAGCTCGCCCACTTGTGATGTCATCGGCCCAGTATGCCCCGGTCGCTGACATCACAGGGGATCGGGATCATCAGCTGACGTCATCGATTGACTATTTAAGAAATGTCAGACAGCAGAGCAGGCAGTCAGTGATAGGATTCGACGAGGCTGGAGGGTTTTTTTTTTTTCTTTTTTCGGGTGTGGTGGGCGTCGTGATTGACGATGGATCTACATCGGGGGACATTGTTTTTTTGTTTTTAATAAAGGAATTGTCAAAAATTTGTGTTGTGTCTTTATTCACTTTTTTGGTGATTGGGTAGGGGTACCATGTACCCCATACTCATTCACATGGTGGGGCCAGGATCTGGGGGCCCCCTTGTCAAAGGGGGCTTCTAGATTCCAATAAGCCCCTCGCCCGCAGACCCCCACAACCACCGCCCAGGGTTGTCGGGAATTGGCCCAGGTGACAAGGTGCTTTGGGGTAGGGGGGCCAGAGCCCCCTGGCCTCATAGCACCTCCCCCCTATGTTGAGGGCATGTGGCCTGGTATGGTTCAGGAGGGGGGGTGCTCGCTCATCCCCCCCCCTTTCCAGACCTGTCAGGCTGCATGCTCCGTTAAGGGTCTGGTATGGATTGTGGGTTGAACCCCATGCCGTTTTTTTTTTCTCTATATTTTGACGTGGGGTTCCCCTTAAAATCCCCCAGGGTCTGGAATGGACTGGGGCGGGGGAGGGGGGGGGCACACTGTGTTTTTTTTTGCCGGCATTCTTTTGTTTACATTTCAGCTGTCAGTGGGGAAGCCCGTCATTGGTTGTTAAGGACGCGGCGGCCGGCTTCCCGTTCCGCTTCTTCACAACCGGCTATTCTTCACACAGAATTTTTTTTGAATCGGTTGATCATTTTTCGACCGATCCGAATTCAAAACGATCAGAAAATTTGGAATTTGTTCAAAATTTCACAAAGGAAGCAAAATGAAAAGAAACTAAAAGGAAATGAATTCCGAAACTAATCAACGAAACAAAGTAACATAACGGATCTATCTGGAAGAAAACTAATTTTTCAGTTCTAGCAACAGGTTTATAAGAAACACCAGCGAGCGGCGGGACGGGGGGGAGGGGGGGGGACACCTCCTGCTGCTTCTGAAAGGGATCCAGCGGCTAATTAGCTACTCAGACTTCTTTCTTGAGAAAGAGAATCGCTAGCTGAAAAAAATATATATACCGGGGGGGGGGGGGAAGCTTTATTCATAAACTTGCAAAACCCAACACATACATATATATATATATATATATATATATATATATATATATATATATATATATATACACACATATATATATATATACACACATATATATATATATATATATATATATATATATATATATATATATATATATATACACGCACATATATATATATATATATATACACACACACATATATATATATACACACACACATATATATATATATATATATATGTATATATATATATATACATATACGTATTGCAGTCAGTGAGTGGATAGACTTTAAGAATAGACAAGGAAAGGTAAAACAATGTATCAGTTGGATTCCTCCGACGCTGTGTTCGCAATCCGGCGTTTTTTCCTCAGTCTTGCGTCTGTTTGCAGCCTCGCAATCCTCGGAATGTGGACGATCCCTTTAATACCCATCCGGCTTCGCCTGAGGATGAATGGGATCCAAAGTATAAAATGTCTTCACTCCTCATAAGACACCCGCAATCCCCCTTCCCTCTCATTCGCTCTCCCTCTCGCTTCTGGAACGCTTTTGTCTGCCGCAATCCCCGCCAGGCGCTGAAATCCCTCTAGCTCTTTTTCACAAAGCGGCAAATCAAACAGAAGATCCTTTCAGCCGCCGTCGAAGACCTTCGCTAATCTGCAGCTACCCGAGCGTCAGATCATTACCTGGCTGGGTGGACCGCGTGCGACTCTTTACTTTCTTTCCCGCCACCGCTATGGATGTATCTCACTGTTAGTCCTCATGCACATGGACGTTTTTACAGCTGCTTTTTTGAGCTTTTTTTGCAGCTTAAAAAGGCCTGTCTATGTTAGTCTATGGCTTCATGCCCACCTAGGCGTTTTTGAGCTGCAAGTGGCATAAGCGTTTTTAAGCTGTAAAAAAAACCCAGGACCAGTGCGTTCTGAAAGAGGTTTTTCAGCTGTAAAAACGTTCTAACACTGAAAAACGCTCAAAAACGCTCAAAAACGCTCAAAAACGCTTAAAAACGCTCAAAAACGCTCAAAACGCTAACGCGGAAAAACGCTCAAAAACGCTCAAAAACGCTATTACAAAAACGCTGAAAAAAGCTGAAAAAAGTTAAAAAAATTCACTGCAAAGATACTGGCGTTTTTATAACGTTTTTTTAACAGCCTGTGTGCATGAGGGCTAAAAACCACCATGAGGTATTTAAAGCTGAAGTTTTATCTACTTATATTTTATCTTTTTTTTTTTTTTTAGTTCCTCCCATCCCCCCCACCTCATCAATATTTTTTTTAATTCTTCGTGACATACCTTATGTTAGAATACAATATTAATTTTGTGCAACAACTACATCAACCAGTAGATGGCAATGTTTATACGTTTGTAGCTGCATCTAAGGTCTTTTCCTGTTCCTGCCTGCAGTTAAGCAGCAAAAGCCCATTTGGACTTTGCCATGTCTATCCTGTAGAGCTATATACAGGATTTCGATCACCTAATTTTAGACCCAATGATGTCATCAACTGGGTCTCTGCGCTTCTCTATTCAGATGGGAGGGGCTGGCAGGGTGCTGTACATAGCTTGCTGAAAAAATCACCGTACCAGGGTAGTATGCAAGCAGTGGGCTGGCTCTTAGGAGGAGCTATGCAAATATTAGAAAGGCCTTGACGGGTGGATATCAGTCTGGAGGAATGGGCGTTCCTAGGCAGGCTGAATTTGCATAGCTAATGCCCACCTGGGCCTCCATGACTGAGACATCTAAAATCCAATGAATGAAAGGGGCGGGGCCAGGGACAGTCAGGCTTGGGAAGGAAAGATCTGGACGTCCTCCAGCCAGGAAATGAGGTGGACCTGCTGCAGCTTCTAATGCATATTGTGAGAAGCTCACAGTCTGCAGTGAAATCAGAGTAAGCCATTCAAGAGCCTGTACGGCTGGTTAAGACTGAAGGGAGGGCTAGTGGTCAGCCACTTGCCGACCGCAATATATATATATATATATATATATATATATATATATATATATATATATATATATATATATATATATATATATGTATATATATATATATATATAAAAACACACACGTTGTGGTTTGCCGGGGTTATGGTTGAAGCTATCAGTCATAACCCCATTTTTTTTTTTCAGCCGGAAATTCTCTTTCTCATGAAAGCATTCCAAGGGGCAAAGTAGCCACTGGATCACTTTCAGAAGCAGCAGAAGAGGTCCCCCCCCCCCCCCCCGGGCGGTGCTTCTCAGGCTTACCGCTTTTACCGGCGAGCCTGGGAAACGATCCGACGGTTCACGCGGCTTGCCATAGAGGTGAAGAGAGACCAGATCGTCTTTGATCACCTCTATGGCCTTGGAGGATCGGAGAGACGTCATGACATCACTTCCGGGCGGAGGTGAACATTTTTTTTTTTTTAAAGCAAAAGATCTAATTTTTTTTTTAATTTTTTTTTTTGGATCTTTTGCTTTAAAAGGTAGAGGAAAGATTTGGGTCTTATAGACCTCCTGATCTCTCCATAAAGAGGACCTGTCATCCCTTATTCCTATTACAAGAGATGTTTACATTCCTTGTAATAGGAATAAAAGTGATAAAAGAAAAAAAGAAAGTGACAGTGTAAAAATAAAACAAATACTTTTTTTTTTTTAACCATCCCCTCCCTTGCGCACAAAAGCGAACGCATACATAAGTCGCGAACACTCATATGTAAACGATGTTCGTTCCACACACGTGAGGTGTCGCCACGAACTTCAAAGCGAGATCAATAATTATAGCGCTAGACCTCCTCTGTAAAAATGTTTAAAATGTCGCCTATGGAGATTTTTTTAAGTATTGTAGTTTGTTCCCCATCCAGGAGAGTGCGCAATTTTAAAGCGTGACATGTTAGGTATCTATTTACTCGGCGTAACATCATCTTTTATATTTTACCAAAAAAAAAAAGGTTATATATTGTGGGGTTTTTTTGCATTAAAATTCATTAAAGTGTATTCTTTCCAAAAACAAACTGTGATTGACATAAAATATTGCAACGATCGCCATTTTATTCTCTAGGGTCTCTGATAAAAAAAAAAATTATATATAAGGTTTGGGGGTTCTAAGTAATTTTCTAGCAAAAAAATACAGATTTTTACTTGTAAACAACAAAACGTCAGAAAAAGGCCTGGGTCCCTAAGTGGTTAATAAAAGTTGATCATTGTAAGCACCCCAGTCAGTGGTAAATGGTATGTCTCATCCCTGTAACTGCTACAACTGCAGGACAGTTTGTTCTTTTGAAAAACAGCAGACTTACTGGCCGGGTTTTGGGTTTAATTCCGCTATAAAAAGTGTAAATCTGGAGTTGGGCTTTCATTTGTTTGTTGCTAATTAAAAGGGGTGACAACGCAGAAGTAGAATTAGGAGATGGGACAGAGCATGGTCACCCTACAACAGAAAGTGGGGTGTCCTCAGTCCCCACCCCCACCTTGACTCAGCTCTCCCCCCCTTTACCTTAGAGCCCCCACTCCTCCTCTTTTAAATAAGAGTTTTCACACCATTCCCCTTTTCTTCGGAGTCTTCAGTCCCACACGTTCACATAAGACCCCTTAGCAGGGGCGTTGCTAGGTCTACAAAAGATCTGGGGCTGGAGCCCATAGCAGTGTAGTAAAGAAAGTCATACGCTTGGGCGGGCATACACATGTATATACATCAGAGTCCTCAGAGAGCCTCCCCCTTACATCAGGGTCCCCAGAGAGCCTCCCCCTTAAATCTGGGTCCCTAGAGAGCCTAGGCCTTAAAATCAGGGTCCCCAGAGAGCCTCTCCCTTACATCAGGGTCCCCAGAGAGCCCCCCCCCCACTTACATCAGGGTCCCCAGAGAGCCCCCCCACTTACATAAGGGTCTCCAGAGAGCCTCCCCTCTCCTTGGGGACCCCTGCAGAGACTCAGGGCTATTGGCCTCAGATTCGGGGCTATAGCCCCAAAAGCCACCCCCTAGCAACGCCCCTGCCCCTTAGTATCTCCCCCCCCCCCCCACATCAGATTCCACACTTCCCCTCTTTAAAATCAGAATCTTCCATGCCCCCAACCCCCATCATAGCCTTCAACCCCCCCACCATCCTTTCAAATAAGAGCCCACAGCAGCTCCCCACCCCTCTGTTAACAACAGGGCTTTCACCCCAGAGTCCTCAACTGCTTGCTCCCTCCTCTTTCCCACCAGAGCCCTCAACTGCTCACTCCCTCCTATTTCTCACCAGAGTCCTCAACTGCTCGCTCCCTCCACTTTCCCACCAGAGCCCTCAACTGCTCACTCCCTCCTATTTCTCACCAGAGTCCTCAACTGCTCGCTCCCTCCACTTTCCCACCAGAGCCCTCAACTGCTCACTCCCTCCTATTTCCCACCAGAGTCCTCAACTGCCCGCTCCCTCCACTTTCACACCAGAGTCCTCAACTGCCCACCCCCTTCACTTTCACACCAGAGACCTCAAGTGCTCACTCCCTCCATTTTCACACCAGAGTCCCCAACTGCTCACTCCCTTTACTTTCCCACCAGAGTCCTCAACTGCTCGCTCCCTCCACTTTCACACCAGAGTCCTCAACTGCTCGCTCCCTCCACTTTTCCACCAGAGCCCTCAACTGCTCACTCCCTCCTATTTCTCACCAGAGTCCTCAACTGCCCGCTCCCTCCTCTTTCTCACCAGAGTCCTCAACTGCCCGCTCCCTCCTCTTTCTCACCAGAGTCCTCAACTGCCCGCTCCCTCCACTTTCCCACCAGAGTCCTCAACTGCTCGCTCCCTCCACTTTCCCACCAGAGTCCTCAACTGCCCACTCACTCCACGTTCACACCAGAGTCCTCAACTGCCCACTCACTCCACTTTCCCACCAGAGTCCTCAACTGCTCGCTCCCTCCACTTTCCCACCAGAGTCCTCAACTGCCCACTCACTCCACGTTCACACCAGAGTCCTCAACTGCCCGCTCCCTCCACTTTCCCACCAGAGTCCTCAACTGCTCGCTCCCTCCACTTTCCCACCAGAGTCCTCAACTGCCCACTCCCTCAACTTTCCCAACAGAGTCCCCAACCACTGCTCCCTCCACTTTCACATCAGATACCTTAAACCCCACTTATACATCAAGTTCCTCAGTCCCACATTGCACAACAATGTCTTTCAACCATCCCCCTTTTAAATCACAGTCCTCAGTCTACCCCCCCCCCCCCTTTACACACACACACACACTTTTTAAGACCTCAGCCCCCTCCCCTCTTCCACATCAGCATCCACATCAGAGTCCTCAGTCCCCCATTGCACAACATAGTCCTCCCCCTTCTAGATCAGAGTCCTCAGTCCCTCCCCTCCCTTCATAACATAGTCCTTTTTCAACCCCTCCACATACACACACACACACCTTTTAAGTCATCAGCCCCCCACTTTTACAACAGAGTCCACAACCAGCCTGTCTGCACCATGGAAACAGATAACACTGCACAGAATCTGAGCAGCGGGGACAGCAATAAAAACTTGGAAAAGGGCCAAATCCTTCCCCACTCTGTACAAATGAAAAAAAATTGTCTTTACATGCATTACAAGGGGCACCTGCATGACGAGGGCTGGGTGTCAGGGTTCGCTGGATGTCAGGGTCTGCTGAGACTTGCAGTTCTTCAGCTGCTGGGAGGCTGCAGTTCAGTTCACCACTTGGTTGGTTGTAGATTGTCTTCTCCAGGCTGAACTTCATGTTTCGGAGTGACGGGAAGGTGATATGATGCATCTGCTGAGTGACAAATACAACATACAGCAGTAACTGGAACGAGGTCTCAATCATTAGAGGCGGTTTTGTACAGACCTGGCGCGGTGCCTTCGTGCAGGAAATTGTCACTCAGTACCCGCTGTGCCATCCAAGTCTCTGGACTCGGCCTCCATGTTATTCTCATATCACCATAATTTGTTTTTTGTCGCTCCGCTCTGCAACTGGCCAGATGTCGTTATACTAAAGGAGATATTTAGCAGGTTTCTGGCTACCTCCGGTCCAGGAGATGAATCAGAGGTGATAGGCCGGGACCATGACAATATCTTTATTTGCTCAATGACAGGGGACTGCAGGAGATAATACAAAGACTGCTGGCCAAAATAGCTCCGGAAAAACACATTTAAGAGGCGCTGTGATTTCTGTAGTTATTCCAATGCAAGAAAGTCTTCAAATGAGGCTTTGGTGAGGCTGCTCCTAAAACATGGGCCTCCCTCAGTGGGTACCTGGAAGCAACCTATAGTATAAATATACAAATAGTTATCAAACCACCAAGGTGAAAGAGTTCAAAGTGCTTTTGATTGTTCATAATAAGTCACATAAAATGATTCCAACATGTTTCCAGGTGGAAGAACACTACCCCTTCCTTGGGGCTTAGAACAGTGTTTTTCAACCTTTTTCCAGGTAAGGCATCCTTTAAAAATTGGCAGAATCTCAGGGCACACCAGTCAATGTAAAAAGTCTGTATGGCAGCTCTCAGTAATGCAGTGTTCAGAGATCCATAGTTTGTAACGCAGAGAACTTGCAAACTAGTGTACTCTGCGGTACAAACTACTGAACTCTGTGGTACAAACTAGTGAACGCTACAGTACAAACTAGTGAACTCTCCAGTAAAAACTAGTAAACGCTGCAGTACAAACTAGTGAACGCTGCGGTATAAACTAGGTAACGCTGCAGTATAAACTAGTGAACTCTGAACACAGAAAAATCTGCCTTACAAACTACTGAAGATTGCATTACAAAATACTGAACTCTGAACTGTGCATTCAGAGTTCAGTAGTTATAAACACAGAGTTCCCAGATTCAGTAGCAATATTACATACATACAGTTATATTAAGAAAAATACACATACAGAAAAAGGTGTTAAAAATGTGTTACACAGCAATAATGTCACTTCAAGATCTCCAAAAAATTCAAAAAAGTTCCAAGACAAAAACTGTACCTGTCAGGAAAGGTTCCACCTGCTAGTGGCGCTGTCGGACATTTGGCTTGCAGTACTGATGTCCACCAGCGGGTGTCCCCTGGCAGTCTGGAACTGTCAGGAAAGGTTTCACCTGCTGGTGTCACTATCTGATTCTTGGTTCGCAGTACTGGCGTCCACCAGCAGGTGTTTCCCGGCAGTGTGGAGCCGACATTATCTCCTGCGATCAGGCGTCACCTAAACCTGATTGCAGGAGATGTGTATTAATACCCGGCAAACACACACACGCTTGCCTTGGTATCTTCCTTGCGCCCTGACCTGAACCTGTGAACGCTAAACCTGACCCTGACTCTGAACCTGGTACCTGTGCCCTGTGCCTTAACCTGTCCCTCCTACGTTCCTGTTACCTTTACCTTGCCCTGCAGCCTGATCCATCCATCCTCTCCCTGTCCTGTTTGCTCCCTGTCCCCATCTGCTAACCTCCTGTTGATGACCCTGGCCTGGCTACGTTTATGATTCTGGTATTCCCCATTTATTGTATATACCTCTCTGACTGTTGTTATTTGTGGGTCTCTGGTAGTTGGTTTGTTCTGCACTGTGTTCTATTGGAGGTGTTTGTATTTATATTATTACTTATCTTAATAAATCACAATATTTTCATTTTGCATGCGTTTGGTTTCCTCTGTTGCTGTCCACGCAGTTCTGGTCACACCTGATTCATGACAGTACCGGATTAAAAGTAATTGTGCTCTACTCACCATGCCCGCAATTAGCTTTGTACCTCCAAGAGCTCAGAGAACTTGCAAACTAGTGAACGCTCTGGTACAAACGAATGAACTCTGCGGTACAAATTAGTGAATGCTCTGGTACAAACGAATGAACTCTACGGTATAAACTGGTGAACACTACAGTACAAACTAATGAATGCTGCGATACAAACTAGTGAACTCTGAACACAGAATTTACTAGTTTGTAGTGCAAAGTTCAATATTTTGTAAGGTAGAGAAGTCTTCCTTACAAACTACTGAACTTTGCATTACAAAATACTGAACTCTGAACTGTGTGTTCAGAGTTCAGTATTTGTAAGCACAGGTTTCCCAGACTTGGTAGCAAAAAAAAATACACAAAAAGCTAAAGGTGTTAAAAATGCAATATTATCACTTCAAGATCTCCAAAAAAAAACAAGATGTTACAAGCCAAAAACTGTACCAGATTCAAAGTAATTGTCCTCTACTACCCATGCCCACAATTAGCCTTGTACCTCCAAGAGCTCAGAGGAGCACATATGCAGCCCGCTGACCAGCCTTTTCCTGGTCTATCTCTCACAGCGTGCATTGCTTACAAACATACACAGCTTGCACAGCCAAGTAGAAGAGTGGCACCCTGAGTTCCCAGAAAGCACCTGTACCCAATGGTTCCTGTAAGCTGTGCGGGCACCCGACAAGTCCTTAGCAACCAATGACGTCATTGGTTGGCTGGATAAGGGAGTCTCAAGTAGCCTTCACAGTACTTGAAGATTTAATTTCATTTTTATGCTAGAAAATTACTCAGAACCCCCAAGCATTATATATATATATATATATATATATATATATATATATATATATATATATATATTTATATATATATATATATATATATATATATATTTTAGCAGAGATCCTAGTGCAGTAATGGTGAACCTTGGCACCCCAGATGTTTTGGAACTACATTTCCCATGATGCTCATGCACTCTGCAGTGTAGTTGAGCATCATGGGAAATGTAGTTCCAAAACATCTGGGGTGCCAAGGTTCGCCATCACTGTCCTAGGGAATAAAATGGCGGTCATTGCAATTTTTTATGTAGCACGGTATTTGCGCAGCAATTTTTCAAACACTTTTTTTGGGGGGGAAAAAAAGACTTTCATGAATTAAAACAAACAAAACACAATATTTACCCCAATTTTTTTATATAATGTGAAAGATGATGTTATGTTGAGTAAATAGATACCTAACATGTCACGCTTTAAAATTGCGCACATTTGTGGAATGGCGCCAAACATCGGTACTTAAAAATCTCCATAGGCGACACTTTTTTACAGGCTACCAGTTTAGAGTTAAAGAGGAGGTCTTGTGCTAGAATTATTGCTCTCACTCTAATGTTCGCAGCGATACCTCACATGTGTGATTTGAATATCGTTTACATATGCGGGCACCACCTACATAAGCGTTCGTTTCTGCATGTGAGCATGAGGGGATGAGGGCGCTTTGCTTTTTTTTTTTTTTTTTTTTATTGTTTATTTAATTTTTTAATTTTTACACTTTCTCTTTAATTTGTATATTTTTTGGTCAATTTTATTCCTGTTACAAGGAATGTAAACATCCCTTGTAATAAGAATACGGCATGACAGGTCCTCTTATTTGAGAGATCTGGGGGTCTATAACTCCCCAGGTATGTCCTCTATGCTGGAAAGCCTGACAAAAATCTATCTCAGGCTTTCCAGCTAAAAAAATGGCAGTGTTTACATCTGCCGGCGCCAGAAGTGAATTCATGACGTCGATTCTGGCCTCCAAGGGTGATAGAGCTGGCCAGGGACCATCTGGTCCCCAGGCAACTCTATGGTAAACTGCCCCAGCACCAGAGGCACCAAAGGTCTTTTAAATTGCAGGGAATCGCCGGCTGAAAAAAACCATATCTGAATAATGCCTGTAGCTGCACCCGTCATGCAGATATCTCCACTTCAAATCCCCGACATCATATGATGTGAACCCAGGGGAAGTGGTTAAAAAGCAACAAACCGGCAAAGCTGCTAAAGAAAAAGGCCTGAGCCAGTAGGTAAAAATATTTAATCCGTAACTGCCTGCCTTAGTTGGGACAGTTTTTTATCATTTTGCCACTGCACCCCCGAGGACACTTGATGGCACCCCAGGGAGCCGCGCCACCCCGGTGGGGAAATGCTGACTTAGAAGAATAGGACTTGAAGGACTTTAATAGACTGTTATGACACCCGTCCTGATGCAAAGGTTAGCATTTATAGCTGGCGAGTGTTGCTTCACCATTCACCCTTTCCCTCAAGGCAAGTAGGCCTACAGGTACGTGGTTGCCCCCAGCTCTTGGTACACAATGCTATGGTATCTGACCTAATTTCACAAGTAAACAAGTGATGGTAACAGAAAAGAGTAATAGTAAAAGATGTGCTGCGCTACAGTTACAGAAGTGTCCCAAAGGTGCAAAAACTCTTGTAATAAAATGATGAAAATGATGGATCAGTCTTCAAACACACCGCAGCCAATGTGCTCCACCACCACCCAAGAGAGACTTGAATCTGTTTACCAAATGGATATGAATTTTATGTTATAAAAATTCACATTACGTTTTATATAAGTTCATTTTGGGTAACTTCATCGGTCTTCTACCCATCCGCTCTATAGAAACCGATCTCACGCCAGTGAGAAATGCCACCACTTCTCTCACCAGCTCAGAGGTCAATGCGTGCAGGTAAGTACCCAGAAAAAGAAAACCATATGCTCTATAATAGAAGTAGATAAAATTACACTCACATTGGATAAAAATCTCAGTGTTCTTCAAATGGCCAAACTCCGGCTAACATTGCAATTTTCCTCTTAACGTCAGGTAAGACATGATGACGTCACAACAGGCTCTGCCCTACGTGTTTCGTCATACCTGACGTCTTCCGAAGCATGCATCAGATAGCTAGAAAATCAAGGAATTTGGCCCAAAATGGACTTTGTATAAAGCGTAATTTGACTCTTTATAACTTGAGATATCCATTTAGTAAGCAGATTCAAGTTTCTCTTGGGTGGTGGTGGAGCACATTAGCTGCAGTTTGTTTGAAAATGTATCTGTTTTTTTTTACCATTTTATCTTTGTGACACTTTATAGTTCACAGGTTTATTTGTGGAATTGCAGCGCAGCACATCTTTTACTATTACTTGTTGCTATGATAAATATCTCATAGCGAGCTGGTAGCTCTTTTATAATTGTCTTTGAGATAAAAGACATTAGTGGAGTATTGATACAAAAGTCCAGAGGCTGGTAGTGGTCAAGGCAGACAGTAGATGGTTAGTGTTAATCAGAGACAATTCAAGGTCAGGGCAGGTAGCAGACACAGAAACAGTCCAAAGCCAAGGCAGGCAGCAAAAAAGTGAAATTCAGAAAAAGTAAGATCAAAGGCAGGCAACATTCGGAAGGATTAGTTCATATTCCAAGCCCAAGGTCAAAGGCAGACAGCGATCTGAAGGAGTAGTCCATATTCCAATCCAAGCCCAGGGTCAAAGGCAAGTAATCTGAAGTAGTCCATATTCCAAGCCTGAGGTCAAAGGCAGATAGCAATCTGGAAGAGAAATGTATTTTCCAAGCCCAAGGTCAAGGGCAGGCAGTCATCTGAAAAAGTTGTCCATATTCTAAGCCCGAGGTTAAAAGCAGGCAGCAATCTGAAGGAGTCATCCATAGTCCAAGACCAAGTTCAAAGGCAGGCAAGCAATCTGGAAGAGAAGTGCATATTCCAAACAGGGATATGCTCTAACCAAATGGATCAATATTTCGTTTAGTGTAGAGTGGTCCATATTCCAAGCCAGAGGTCAAAGGCAGACAGCAATCAAAAGGAGTCCTCCATATTCCAAGTCTGAGGTTAATCTAAAGAAGCAGTTCACTTTCCAAGCCAGAGATTAAAGGCAGGCAGCAATTTGAAAAAGTAGTCCATATTCAGTGGAGGGAATAGCGCTCCATCACTGGTGTCAGTGCAAGGAATAGTACCCCATCATTGGTATCAGTGGGAGGAATAGTGTCCCATCATTGCTATCAGTGGGGGGAATAGTGCCCAATCATTGCTATCAGTGGGAGGAATAGTGCTCCAGCATTGGTGTTAGTGGGAGGAATAGTGCCTCATCATTGGTATCAGTGGAGAGAATAGCGCCCCATCATTGGTGTCAGTGCAAGGAATAGTGCCCCATCATTGGTATCAGTGGGAGGAATAGTGCTCCATCATTGGTGTTAGTGGAAGGAATAGTGCCCCATCATTGGTGTCAGTGGGAGGAATAGTGCCTCATCATTGGTATCAGTGGAGGGAATAGCGCCCCATCATTGGTGTCAATGAGAGGAATAGCACCCCATCATTGGTGTCAGTGCAAATAATAGTGCCCCATCATTGGTATCAGTGGGAGAAATAGTGCCCCATCATTGGTGTCAGTGGGAGGAATAGTGCCCCATCATTGGTGTCAGTGGGAGGAATAGTGCCCCATCATTGGTGTCAGTGGGAGGAATAGATAAAGGCAAGTAAAGAGCCACAACCAGCCTATGGGCCACAGCTTAGAGACGACTAACTTAGAGGTGGAGAGTTGAATGACTGAGGACATCTAGTGGCAGAAAAAAAGTACTGCGGGGGAAATCTCTGGATTGGAGTTGAATATTGCAGCAAAAGCTGGTTGTGTTATTTTATCTTTTAATAGCCTTTTTTTTTTTTTTTTCATCTTAATATTTTGTGGCGGAAGTTGTGCGTTAGGCTCGGACACTATGCTTAGTATGCACACGGCATTTATGTGTCTAAAGGAATTCTTCAGAGCAGACTGTCTACAGACAGCACAGGCGCAGCATATGGATCTGTTTGTGTAGAGTCTTTTGTGTGTGTTTTTTGTGTTAGTGATCGCGAATTCCCCGACCAGCCGCGATGAGCGCAGTCAAGGTTGAGCTTCTCATTCACGCACATGTATGCCGCATGTGACAGCATGAAGACACTTAAAAATGAACCTGTGCCCCATTTTATAAAGCGGCGGGGGGGGGGGGGCTGAGTGACGCGGAGTGGAAAGGCTGCAATCTGTCTTTTGTTCTGCAGGCTTCCAGCTGAAAAGGAAAGCCGCTCTGACACAAATCCGTCTGTCTGAGGTAGATGGAGGCCGGCCATCCCTAGAACTCATTGGCCGGGGAAACCGCTACAAAAGCTCGTGCGATTTATCAAATCGAGAAAAAAAAAAAAGATATACAAGTACCCGTAATAGATAAATAAAAAATATTTGACAAATATATGACATTGAAGGGGGGGGGGGTGTTACAGGACGAACGCTGAAATGTGACTGGTTGAGGTGTCCTCTCAACCTTCGATCTACTGGCTGCCTATTGGCAGATTCATTTATCATTGGCCGTCTGGAGGAGCAGATGAGAGAAATTACTTCAATTAGGAGGATTTAAAGGGAGACCTTTTTTTTTTATTTTTTATTTTTTTATTTATTTATACGAGAAACCTTTTTTACATTTTTAGATACAGCGCATCCGGAAAGTATTCACTGAGCTTTTTTCCACATTCTGTTATGTTACAGCCTTATTCCAAAATGGATTCATTCATTGGAATGGAAATGTAATATTTTCTTCAAAATTCTACAAACAATCCCCCATAATGACAACGTGAAAGAAGTTTGTTTGAAATCTTTGCAAATTTATTGATAATAAAAAAATCCCATGCACAAAAGTATCACAGGCTCCTCCCATGTACGTAAGTATCACAGGCTCCTCCCATGTACATAAGTATCACAGGCTCATCCCATGTACATAAGTATCACAGACTCCTCCCATGTACATAAGTATCACAGGCTCCTCCCATGTACATAAGTATCACAGACTCCTCCCATGTACATAAGTATCACATGCTCCTCCCATGTACATAAGTATCACAGGCTCCTCCCATGTACATAAGTATCACATGCTCCTCCCATGTACATAAGTATCACAGGCTCCTCCCATGTACATAAGTATCACATGCTCCTCCCATGTACATAAGTATCACATGCTCCTCCCGTGTACATAAGTATCACAGACTCCTCCCATGTACATAAGTATCACAGTCTCCTCCCATGTACATAAGTATCACAGGCTCCTCCCATGTACATAAGTATCACAGACTCCTCCCATGTACATAAGTATCACATGCTCCTCCCATGTACATAAGTATCACAGACTCCTCCCATGTACATAAGTATCACAGGCTCCTCCCATGTACATAAGTATCACAGAGACTCCTCCCATGTACATAAGTATCACAGGCTCCTCCCATGTACATAAGTATCACAGGCTCCTCCCATGTACATAAGTATCACAGACTCCTCCCATGTACATAAGTATGACAGACCCCCTCCCATGTACATAAGTATCACAGACTCCTCCCATGTACATAAGTATCACATGCTCCTCCCATGTACATAAGTATCACAGACGGCTCCCATGTACATAAGTATCACAGGCTCCTCCCATGTACATAAGTATCACAGGCTCCTCCCATGTACATCAGTATCACAGGCTCCTCCCATGTACATAAGTATCACAGGCTCCTCCCATGCACATACGTATCTCAGGCTCCTCCCATGTACATAAGTATCTCAGGCTCCTCCCATGTACATAAGTATCACAGGCTCCTCCCATGTACATAAGTATCACAGGCTCCTCCCATGTACATAAGTATCACAGGCTCCTCCCATGTACATAAGTATCACAGGCTCCTCCCATGTACATAAGTATCACAGCTCAATACTTTGGTGAAGCACCTTTGGCACCACTTACAGCCTCCAGTCTTTTTGAGTATGATGCTACAAGCTTGGCACACCTATTTTTGGGCAGTTTCTCCCATTCTTCTTTGTAGGACCTCTCAAGCTTCATCAGGTTGGATTGGGATCGTCGGTGCACAGCCATTACCAGATCTCTCCAGAGATGTTCAATCGGGTTCAAGTCTGGGCTCTGGCTGGGCCACTCAAGGACCTTCACAGAGTTGTCCCGTAGCCACTTCTTTGTTATCTTGGCTGTGTGCTTAGGGTCGTTGTCTTGTTGGAAGATGAACCTTCGCCCTAGTCTGAGGTCCAGAGCGCTCTGGAGCAGGTTTTCATCAAGTATGTCTCTGTACATTGCTGCATTCATTTTTTCCCTCAATCCTGACTAGTCTCCCAGTTCCTGCCACTGAAAAACTTCCCCACACCATGATGCTGCCACCACCATGCTTCACTGTAGGGATAGTATTGGCCAGGTGATGAGCGGTGCCTGGTTTCCTCCAGACATAGCACTTGCCTATCAGGCCAAAGAGTTCAATCTTTGTTTCATCAGACCAGAGAATTTTCTTTTCTCATGGTCCGGGTAGAGTTACCACCTCGTCCCTTTAAACCCGAACACATATTAATTACACGGGTTCTGAGGCTAATTTAATGCAGATAAGGCACCGAGTGAGTTTAATTACCACGTTAATCAGCCACAGAAGCTGTGTAATTGATATGTGTTCGGGTTTAAAGGGATGAGATGGCAACCCTAGGTCTGAGAGTCCTTCAGGCGCCTTTTAGCAAACTCCAGGCGGGCTGTCATGTGCCTTTTACTGAGGAGTGGCTTCTGTCTGGTCACTCTACCATACAGGCCTGATTGGTGGAGTTCTGCAAAGTTGGTTGTTCTTCTGGAAGGTTCTCCTCTCTCCATAGAGAAACGCTGGAGCTCTGTCAGAGTTACCATCGGGTGCTTGGTCACCTCCATGACGAAGACCCTTCTCCCCCGATTGCTCAGTTTGGCTGGGTGGCCCACTTTAGGAAGAGTCCTGGTGGTTCCAAACGTCTTCCATTTATGGATGGCCACTGTGCTCATTGGGACCTTCAATTCCTTGGACTTCATGGCTTGGTTTGTCCTCTGACATGCACTGTTACCTGTGGGACCTTCTATAGACTGGTCTGTGCCTTTCCAAATCGTGTCCAATCAACTGAATTTAACACAGGTGGACTCCAATCAAGTTGTAGAAACATCTCAAGGAGGATCAGTGGAAACAGGAGGCACCTGAGCTCAATTTTGAGTGTCATGGCAAAGGCTGTGATACTTATGTACATGGGAGGAGCCTGTGATACTTATGCACATGGGAGGAGCCTGTGATACTTATGTACATGGGAGGAGTCTGTGATACTTCTGTACATGGGAGGAGCCTGTGATACTTATGTACATGGGAGGAGTCTGTGATACTTATGTACATGGGAGGAGTCTGTGATACTTATGTACACCGGAGGAGTCTGTGATACTTATGTACATGGGAGGAGTCTGTGATACTTATGTACATGGGAGGAGCCTGTGATACTTATGTACATGGGAGGAGCCTGTAATACTTATGTACATGGGAGGAGCCTGTGATATTTATGTACATGGGAGGAGCCTGTGATACTTATGTACATGGGAGGGGTCTGTGATACTTATGTACATGGGAGGAGTCTGTGATACTTATGTACATGGGAGGAGCCTGTGATATTTATGTACATGGGAGGAGCCTGTGATACTTATGTACATGGGAGGAGTCTGTGATACTTATGTACATGGAAGGAGTCTGTGATACTTATGTACATGGGAGGAGCCTGTGATATTTATGTACATGGGAGGAGCCTGTGATACTTATGTACATAGGAGGAGTCTGTGATACTTATGTACATGGAAGGAGTCTGTGATATTTATGTACATGGGAGGAGCCTGTGATATTTATGTACATGGGAGGAGCCTGTGATACTTATGTACATGGGAGTCTGTGATACTTATGTACATGGAAGGAGTCTGTGATACTTATGTACATGGAAGGAGTCTGTGATACTTATGTACATGGGAGGAGCCTGTGATATTTATGTACATGGGAGGAGCCTGTGATACTTATGTACATGGGAGGAGTCTGTGATACTTATGTACATGGAAGGAGTCTGTGATACTTATGTACATGGGAGGAGCCTGTGATATTTATGTACATGGGAGGAGCCTGTGATACTTATGTACATGGGAGGAGCCTGTGATACTTATGTACATGGGAGGAGCCTGTACATGGGAACTGCAGTAAACAATAGCGACACCCTATACAACTAAAGAGATCCCCAATCACTGATCTGGGTATTGGAACGTCTGTGGAGATCAAGAGATGTCCCTGCACTGACCCTATTCAATTAGGAATCTCACCCTATGCCGATAACTCTCCCTGACTAATTAGGATCTTTGCACTCTCTCCAGGCACAACCCGCATGGCGCGGGCACCCTCATTTATAGACTTCCACACCAAGATGGTTGCCAGAGAGATCATCAGATATTGCAGTGTCCAATCAGACAGCTGCGACCTCTGTGACAACTCCGAAATCTCTCAAGGAATTTCCTTCTCAAGATTCACCTCCATCTTCATAGTGGCACAGCACCACCTAATGGATGGAGGCCCAATTGCACCCACCTACACTATGATGTCAGCGCTAAATTAGGATGTATAAAGTTAAAAAAACCATGTGGGAGGGGGTGAACAAACATGATGGGGGTTGTCAGCAATCATTCCGCAATGCAATAGGTCAACCTTCTTTTGGCTGCTTTAACAGGGGGCTGCTGTTAGAAATCACGGGAGCCCCATACAGTCTACCTGACAAGCCTCCCCGGCCAAAAGTGACTGAGGTCCTTTTCTCTACAGTCTCAGCTGCACAGTTGAATGAATAGGAAGCGCTCTGAGGCTTCCTGCTTATTCACAAACTGAAGCATAGTAAACACAGTTTACTGTGCTTCAGTGATGAATGGACACAGGAGTGATTGGTACCGATTGATCACTGTGTTCATTCAGAAAAGGAAGGGGCCAGTAAATAACATCCCTCTGTGTGCCTACAGCAGCTTCCAACAGGAGAAGAGAAGGGGGAAGCCGGCAGCGTTGCAGGGGAAAGGGGGGGGCCCGGACAGCAGATGGAAGGGGCACATGTGCTAGAACCAAACCCCCTGCAGTGAATCCAGAGGGAGGGAGAGGAGGAGAATCCGGCAGCGCTGCAGGGGGAGGCAGAAGATTGGTGTCTGCAATAAGACAGTACAGCCAGCCCTCCTGCTCAGCAGGTGCCTGGGCCCCCCTTTTAAACTGATAAGGCCCGGGCCTGCTACAGGAGGGCCGGCTGTACTGCCTTATCAGAGGCCCTGTGGTTTAACTCCAAGCTGGAAGGAAGCCAAGTATTTTAGGAACCGCATGCCCAGGTGGGGTCAAACAATACGATTTATTCTGTGTGAATGGGGCAACATTGAACGTTCTCCTATTTCCTCAACAGGTCAAATGTTATTCATTTATAAAAAAAACTGAATGGTTTGAGGAAACAATGTATTTTGGCCACTAGAGGGAGCTAAGGGTTATAGGAAATAAAAACCTCTTCCCTGGTATTGTCAGCGCCATTAAGTGGCCATAATGCTTTTATATCCAGTCTTATTAAGCTTCGCCCCATTATACCAGCTACAATGAAACCGAACAAGTGGAGATTGAAGACGAACACACATGACGGATAGGTTTAGACATTATTTCCTTATCCCGGAGTTCTCATTTAAGTTTTTATTGAGTATATTTTGTAGCTGGGTGACAATACCCGCCCAGACTTGAATCCTCCAGCTATTGTCTGACAGCACCAATTACAGGCGGACTTGTTCGACTAAACAAAGAAAAGGTCTGCAAGTTAATCAGTTCCCTGACATTTCACAGCTTGTTTGGAGTGTTCCGAGTAATTGGAATGGCGGGTTCTTATTTCAATGAAGTAATGCCGAAATCACTAACTATAACCACTGTGAAGTATAACAGCCTTACTTCCTCTCCTTACAATGGGAGAGCAGTCAACATGCAGCCCCAACATCGCCCAAATCACATAACTATTTGTAACCAGTGAAACTGCTCCGTTCTGGGCAGACGGGGCAAAATCGAATGTTCTCCTTCTATGCCCAGTACAGGTCGAAGGTTAGTCATTCATAAAAAAAAAAAAGAGCTAAGCTAAGCATTCATTTGATCTTCAGCTCCATCTAGTGGGCATAATGCATTATTTTCCCAAACTACGGCTTTTTTTTTTTTTTTTTACTGAATAAATAACATTTAATCTGCAGAGGAACTAGAAGGAGAACATTTTAGATTTTGCCCAAATTTGCACAGCATGATTGTACCAGTGGTTTTGCTGGATGGGAGGCTACGCAAATGTTTTGATTTGCAAGTTTTTAAATACACCCAGGGCTTATTTTCAGAGGGAACGCGGGCGAAACGCAGTTCCAGCACCGGCAGCACTGAATGCATGTAGTGGGAAGATGTAATGGGTTGTGCTACAGTGTCCATTAATGCTGGTTGCTGGGGGATCTATTGTTGCTGGAGGGGATCTATTGTTGCTGGGGGGTGTTATTATTGCTGGGTAGGTCTATTGTTCTATTTTTGCTGCTGGGGAACCTATTGTTTCTGGATAGGATCTATTTTTGCTGGAGGTGGGTCTTATGTTGCTGGGGGGGGGGGGGGCAGTGTCTGGGAGGGATCTACTGTTGAGGGAGCAGTCTATTCTGTAGCTGGCTGCTGGAGGGCCTATTGATGCTGTCTGTGGTGAGATCCGTTGTTGCTGCCCGAGGTCTATTTTTGCTGGGGGGGGGGGGTATTTTGATGTGGGTGGTCCATTGTTGCTGTGAAGATCTATGGTTGCTGGTGAGGGGATCTATTGTTGGCTGTATGAGATCTATTTTACTGCTTTTCTTGTTATCATTAACAAATTCCATACAAATTACTCAGTACCACAAATATTACTTAGTTCTGTTTTCTCGAAAAGGGGTGGTGCTCGGAGGTGTGTAAGGGGGTGGAACCAAGGGACGGTGCTCGGGGTTGGGTAGGGGGCGGAATCAAGGGATGGAGCTCGGAAGTGGGTACGGGGTGGAACCAAGGGATGGTGCTCGGAGGTGGGTAGGGGGTGGAACCAAGGGACGGTGCTCGGAGGTGGGTAGGGGGTGGAACCAAAGGACGGTGCTCGGAGGTGGGTAGGGGGTGGAACTAAGAGAGGGTGCTCGGAGGTGGTTAGGGGGTGGAACCAAGAGACGGTGCTCAGAGATGGGTAGGGGTGGAACCAAGGGACAGTGCTCAGAGGTGGGTAGGGGGTGGAACCAAGGGAGGGTGCTCGGAGGTGGTTAGGGGGTGGAACCAAGAGACGGTGCTCAGAGGTGGGTAGGGGGTGGAACCAAGGGATGGTGCTCAGAGGTGGGTAGGGGGTGGAACCAAAGGACGGTGATCGGAGGTGGGTAGGAGGTGGAACCAAGGGACGGTGCTTAGAGGTGGGTAGGGGGTGGAACCAAGGGACTGTGCTCGGAGGTGGGTAGGGGGTGGAACCAAGGGATGGTGCTTGGAGTTGGGTAGGGGGTGGAACCAAGGGACTGTGCTCGGAGGTGGGTAGGGGGTGGAACCAAGGGACGGTGCTCGGAGGTGGGTAGGGGGTGGAACCAAGGGACGGTGCTCAGAGGTGGGTAAGGGGTGGAACCAAGGGACCGTGCTCGGAGGTGGGTAGGGGGTGGAACCAAGGGATGGTGCTCGGAGGTGGGTAGGGGGCGGAGACAAGGGGTAACTCCGAAAGGGGGAGTTCCTGCAACTGCTCTCTAAGAAAAAAAGCCCTGACTACACCTCTTTACATCAGTGCAACCCTCCTGTCTTGTCACTCGCCAACACACATAGGGCGGAACAGGAAACATTCTGATTGGTTCATGAAATGTGGTGGAGGAGTGGCTACACAAGAAGACTACAAGCATGCATAGGGACATCACATATGAAACAGGTTGAAGACTGTCCAAAATGATAATAGTTAGGCCACAAATATTGGCTTATTGGAGTTCTCCTCTACCATAACTCCAGCCAACTGGGTGAGGAAGGGTTAGAAGCTCTGTTAGGTATTTATTTCTGTGTGTGCCCCCAGCAGGGAGATTGACCCTCTCTATCGGTCTTGGGGAGTGGTGATTACTGTCTCTGAAGCAGAAAGTCAAATTTTAGTTACACCATAACAGGAGGTCAGGGGTTGGGGCGAAGATAAGTAGGGGGATAGGGGGGTCTAAACTCCCCCCCCCAGAGCATCCGCAGTGCAGCAGCAAGTGCTGACAGCAACATTGGGGGACCCAAAACAGGAGCAGCTTCTAAAGTCTGTCACTTCAGAGCAAGGGAGGCATCTACACCAATCACGTGAGCCTGTGCTGTACTGCGGGGGGGGGGGGGGGGGGGACAGAGCTGTACTGTGGGGGGGAGATCTGCACTGGTGGTGAGTGCTGCTTGTGAAAGGAAATCTGGAATCTGTACTAAAAGGACGGGGGGCGATTCTATACTGGGGGGGGAGGGGGATCTGTAATGGTGGTGAGAGCTGGATTAGGAGAGGAAACCCTTTGATTGCCCCCTAGTGTTAACCTCTTCGCCCCCGCGGCCGCCGATGCGCATGGCTGGTGGCCACAATGTCCACCGGCAACCCGCGATCGCTCCTCAAAGAGCCAGGACAGGGATCTGTCAATGTAAACAGACAGATCCCCGTTCTGTCGGGGAAGTAGAGAGAGAACTAGTGATCAGGAACAGCGATCTCTCTCTACTCCCACTCAGTCCCCTCCCCCCCACAGTTAGAAACAACTCCCTAGGTTACATTTAACCCCTTGATCGCCCCCTAATGTTAACCCCTTCGCTAACAGTGACATTTAAACAGTAATCAGTGGGATTTTTTTAGCTCTGATCGCTGTATAAATGTCAATGGTCCCAAAAAAAGTGTCAAAAGTGTCCGATCTGTCAATGTCGCAGTCCCGCTAAAAAAAAAAAAAAATCGCAGAACGCCGCCATTACTAGTAAAAAAAAAAAAGAATAATAAAAATGCCATAAATATATCCCCTATTTTGTAGACATTATAACTTTTGCGCAAACCAAACAACATACGCTTATTGCGATTTTTTTTTTACCATAAATATGTAGAAGAATACATATCGGCCTAAACCGAGGAAGAAATTTTATTTTTTTGGATATTTGTTATAGTAAAAAATATTGTTTTTTGTTTTTTTTTCAAAATTGTCGCTCTTTTTTCGTTTGTAGCACGAAAACAAACAAAAAAAAACAAAACAAAACACAGAGGTGATCAAATACCACCAGAAGAAATTTCTATTTGTGGAAAAAAAAGGACGTCAATTTTGTTTGGGTACAATGTCGCACGACCGCGCAATTGTCAGTTAAAGCGACGCAGCGCCGTATCGCAAAAAAATTGCCTGGTCAGGAAGGGGGTAAATCTTCTGGTCTGTAAGTGGTTAACTTTTTTTGTGTGTTTGCAAAACCGCTGCGCAAATATCGTGTAAAAAAACAAAAAAAACAAAAAAAACAAACATCGCCATTATATTCCCTAGAGTTCCTAAAAATTTAAAAAGTATAATGTTTGGGGGGATTATAAGTAATTTCTAGCAAAAAATACTGATTTAAACTTGTAACTGTGATTACAATGCGGCTGCGTGGAAACCACATGGTGCTTTGACGCCGTGCGATTCCGTGAGCGGGAAACTGCACCACATTTTATAGTTTTCCTAAAGCAGCGCATTTTGCATGCGGGGTGTCAAAGGCGTGCGATTTACACGCACTTTTGCGCCCGCACAAATGGGAACTTAACCTTACAGTTGAACAGCCACTGATAAAAGAAAATGTACTAAACCTCAAAGTAAACGGAAGATCACAATACTGAACGCTGATAAACAATGTATCAAAGCAGCAGAATATTCAGACTCACAATTCTACACAAGGAGTGTGATATGGAGGACAAGGCTGCCGCCTAGTGGTCGGCTATAGATGGTATTTGTAAAAGAAGGTTTTTTTTTGTGTGCTGTATAAAAATGATTCAGTGATTTCATATAAATGATTAGGATTGTAAAAATACTACAAATGATAGAATAACTGTAATTCAATCACACATATAGAAAATATAAGACGTTTGTCGTTATGAAGAAATTAATGCGATTGGCTGCAAAATACATTTTCAAATTGTACTAGGATAATAAAATCGTTTTCTATTTTCTTCTATTTTTTATATATACTGTATGTATTATATATTTATATACATATATATACATACACTGTTATTGCTGCGGGTAGATCTATTGCTGCTGAGGTGGATCTATTATTGCTGGTGGGGGTCTTTTTCTGCAGTAGTCTATTGTTGCTAGGGGGGTATTTTGTTGTGGGGGTCTATGATTGCAGGGCAGGGGTCTGTTGTTTGCCTGGGGGGGTCTATTGTTGCTGATGTTGGGGGGGGGGGTCAGTTGCAGCTGGGAGGGATCTGCTGATGAGGGAGGGGTTAATTGATGCTGTCTGCTAGCAGATCTATTGTTGATGATGAGGGTATGTTGATTGGGGGTAGATCTATTGTTGCCGGGGTGGATCTATTGTTGCTGGTGGGGGCCTGCTGTTGCAGGGGTCTACTGTTGCTGGAGGGTATTTTGTTGTGTGGGGAGTCTATTATTTCGGGGGAAGGGTCTATTGTTTGCCTAGGGGGGTTTATTGTTGCTGATTCTGGGGGGGTCAGTTGTAGCTGGGAGGGATGCTCAGAGGTGGGTAGGGGGTGGGTAGGGGGGAAGGGTCTATTGTTTGCCTAGGGGGGTTTATTGTTGCTGATTCTGGGGGGGTCAGTTGTAGCTGGGAGGGTGCTCAGAGGTGGGTAGGGGGTGGAGACAAGGGGTAAGCCAAAAGGGGGAGTTCTTGCAACTGTTAGGGGGAAGGGTTTATTGTTTGCCTAGGGGGGTTTATTGTTGCTGATTCTGGGGGGGTCAGTTGTAGCTGGGAGGGATCTACTGTTAACGGATGGATCTATTGATGCTGGCTGCTAGGAGATCTATTGTTGCTGATGTGGGTATGTTGTTGCTGGGGTAGATCTATTGTTGCTGGGGTGGATCTATTCTTGGTGGCGGGTGTCTTTTGTTGCAGAGGTCTACTGTTGCTGGAGGGTATTTTTTTGTGGGGGGGTCTATTATTTCGGGGGAGGGGTCTATTGTTTGCCTGGGGGGGGGGTTTATTGTTGCTAATGCTGGGGGGTCAGTTGTAGCTGGGAGGGATCTACTGTTGAGGTAGGGATCTATTGATGCTGGCTGCTAGGAGATCTGTTGTCATTGGTGGGGGACTACTATTGCTGGGTGGATCTATTGTGGCTGGGGAGGATATTTCGTTGCAGGGCTCTATTGCTGCTGGGGAGGTATTTTCTTGTGGGGGTCTATTGTTGCTGGGTGGATCTATTGTTGCTGGGGAGGATATTTTGTTGCAGGGCTCTATTGTTGCTGGGGAGGTATTTTCTTGTGGGGGGTCTACTGTTGCTGGGTGGATCTATTGTGGCTGAGGAGGATATTTCGTTGCAGGGCTCTATTGTTGCTGGGGAGGTATTTTCTTGTGGGGGGTCTATTTCTGCAGGTGGGTGTTTGTTGTTACTGGGATAGATCTATTGTTGCTAGGGTGGATCTATTGTTTCTGGTGGGGGGTCTGCTTTTTGCAGGGGTCTAACGTTGCTGGAGGGTATTTTGTTGTGGGGAGGGTCTATTATTTCGGGGGAGGGGTCTATTGTTTGCCTGGGGGGGGGGTTTATTGTTGCTCATGCTGGGGGCGTCAGTTGTAGCTTGGAGGGATCTACTGTTGAGGTAGGAATCTATTGATGCTGGCTGCTAGGAGATCTGTTGTCATTGGTGGGGGTCTTTTGTTGCTGGGTGGATCTACTGTTGCTGGGGAGGTATTTTCTTGTGGGGGGGTCCTTTGTTGCCGGGTGGATCTATTGTTGCTGGGGCGGATATTTCGTTGCGGGGCTCTATTGTTGCTGGGGAGGTATTTTTTTGTATGGGTCTATTTCTGCAGGTGGGTGTTCTATCTGCTGATAGATGTCCTCAGTCTTCTAGCCATCATCATCATTCAAAGCAGGTGATCCCGGACGCACCCCCAACCTGCTTCCAGACAGGCTCCCCTCCCCCCTTCTTTTTTTTTTTTTTTTTTTAACACTGATTCACTCCTGTGTGCTGCTTCTTCCGCTCACATACCAGCCCTGCTGTACATGGACCACAGGAGGCTGATACCGGGTCACATTCAGGTGCTTACAAAATCAGCGACATATTAATTGCCTTCATTTGTTGTCTTTTCTGGCGTTCAGCATTTAAATGTTCCCATCAGCCCCGTTATTTTACGAGGCGCGTCTCCCTACGTCTTCCTTCATCTGAATAACGATTTCGGGAGTTTGGAGGAGGGGAAAAGCAATTTTATTCTCAAGCTGTTGTCTCAGGCTTAATGCTCTTTCCATCAAATCTCGGTACATCTATCTCGCAATCATCGAACGTAACTGGAAGCCGTTTAAAACGGCGAATGTAAAGAATCCCCCCGAGTGCATCGCGATGGGGCGATGAAAATCGATACAATAAAAGGTGCTTCCAGTGTAGATATTAGTAAAAAAAAAAAATAAGCGTTCGGTCACAGGTGTCTTCCTCCCCCGCCACTCGCCGCGGCGACGTTTCCTCACCGCGGCCCGTTATTGGAATCACTCGGCTTGTCGTTCCGTTGTATCGCTTTGTGTGTTTTATATCAGGCGGGGAAATGAAGCATTAAATCAGCGCGGCTATTTATTTCCCCGCATTAAGGGATCGTTATTCTTCCCGCAAGCCGGCCTTTTGTGTTAGGAATTAAAAAAGGGAGATTTATCAAACGCGTCGCTGACAGAATCAGGCGCGTAATTAGCGCAAATCATTCCGCCTCTCGTTTGGTAAATTGTTTCCGGCGGTTTGGTGGGGATTTGAGTTGCCGAGTTCCTGGGCGGCCGACCGTGACAGTTTTATTCTGCGAGGATGACCGGTGTATGGAGATTGATGCACGGGCCGACGTCTTCTTCACGCCAATTGTTACATTGTTACTCTTTTATCTGCACCCGGTAATCAGCCAGGAACATGCCAGGCTGAGGATGGCTACGTTCACTCCTCCACTGCATCCAGTGCCGGGACCAGGCCAGCCAGTGCCGAAACTTGGTCATCCAGTGCCAGGACTAGATCATCCAGTGCCGGGACTAGGTCATCCAGTCCTGGGGCCAGGTCATCCAGTGCCAGGACTAGGTCATCCAGTGCCGGGACTAGGTCATCCAGTCCTGGGGCCAGGTCATCCAGTGCCAGGACTAGGTCATCCAGTGCCGGGGCCAGGTCATCCAGTGCCGGGGCCAGGTCATCCAGTGCCGGGACTAGGTCATCCAGTGCCGGGACCAGGTCATCCAGTCCTGGGGCCAGGTCATCCAGTGCTGAGACTAGGTCATCCAGTGCCGGGGCCAGGTCATCCAGTGCCGGGACTAGGTCATCCAGTGCTGGGACTAGGTCATCCAGTGCCAGGACTAGGTCATCCAGTCCTGGGGCCAAGTCATCCAGTGCCGGGACTAGGTCATCCAGTCCTGGGGCCAGGTCATCCAGTGCCAGGACTAGGTCATCCAGTCCTGGGGCCAGGTCATCCAGTGCCGGGACTAGGTCATCCAGTCCTGGGGCCAGGTCATCCAGTGCCGTGACTAGGTCATCCAGTCCTGGGGCCAGGTCATCCAGTGCCGGGACTAGGTCATCCAGTGCCAGGACTAGGTCATCCAGTGCCGGGACTAGGTCATCCAGTGCCAGGACTAGGTAATCCAGTGCCGGGACTAGGTCATCCAGTGCCGGGACTAGGTCATCCAGTGCCGGGACTAGGTCATCCAGTCCTGGGGCCAGGTCATCCAGTGCCGGGACTAGGTCATCCAGTGCCGGGACTAGGTCATCCAGTGCCGGGACTAGGTCATCCAGTCCTGGGGCCAGGTCATCCAGTGCCGGGACTAGGTCATCCAGTGCCGGGACTAGGTCATCCTGTGCCGGGACTAGGTCATCCAGTGCCGGGACTAGGTCATCCTGTTCCGGGACTAGGTCATCCTGTGCTGGGGCTAGGTCATCCTGTGCTGAGACTAGGTCATCTTGTGCTGGGACTAGGTCATCCTGTGCCGGGACTAGGTCATCCTGTGCTGGGACCAGATAACCAGTTCCAGGAATAGGTCATCCAGTGCCAGGACTAGGTCATCCTGTGCCGGGGTCAGGTCATCCAGTGCCGGGACTAGGTCATCCAGTGCCCAAGGTGAAGATGGAAAACTGCTCCTCCTCACCTCTTCCCCCCATCTATCACACATTGCAGAGAGCAGCTCATAGGATCAACCCTCCCCGTATTCCTAACACTAACCCTCCCCGTATTCCTAACACTAACCCTCCCCGTATTCCTAACACTGACCCTCCCTGTATTCCTAACACTGACCCTTACCGTATTCCTAACACTAACCCTCTATGTATTCCTAACACTAACCCTCCCTATATTCCTAACACTGACCCTCCTTGTATTCCTAACACTAACCCCTGTATTCCTAACACTAACCCCCATGTATTCCTAACACTAACCCTCCATGTATTCCTAACACTAACCCTCCATGTTTTCCTAACACTAACCCTCTATGTATTCCTAACACTAACCCTCCATGTATTCCTAACACTAACCCTCCCCGTATTCCTAACACTAACCCTCCTTGTATTCCTAACACTAACCCTCCTTGTATTCCTAACACTAACCCTCCATGTATTCCTAACACTAACCCTCTCCGTATTCCTAACACTAACCCTCCCCGTATTCCTAACACTAACCCTCCTTGTATTCCTAACACTAACCCTCCTTGTATTCCTAACACTAACCTTCTCTGTATTCCTAACACTAACCCTCCTTGTATTCCTAACACTAACCCCCATGTATTCCTAACACTGACCCTCCCCGTATTCCTAACACTAACCCTCCTTGTATTCCTAACACTAACCCCCATGTATTCCTAACACTGACCCTCCCCGTATTCCTAACACTAACCCTCCTTGTATTCCTAACACTAACCCTCCTCGTATTCCTAACACTAACCTTCTCTGTATTCCTAACACTAACCCTCCCTGTAATTCTAATACTAACTTTTCCTGTGACCCTAACACTAACACTAACACTAACCTTCCCTGTATTCCTAACACTCAAACTGGAAGTACATTTGCCCGTTAACCACTTCAGCCCCGGAAGATTTGGCTGCTGAATGACCAGAGCATTTTTTGCGATTCGGCACTGCGTCGTTTTAACTGACAATTGCGCGGTCGTGCGACATTGCACTCAAACAAAATTGATGTCCTTTTTTCCTAAAAATAGAGCTTTCTTTTGGTGGTATTTGATCATCTCTGCAGTTTTTATTTTTTACGCTATAAACAAAATAAGAGCGACAATTTTGAAAAAAAAAACCAATATTTTGTACTTTTTGCTATAATAAATATCCCCATTTTTAAAAAAAAATAAAAGAAAATGTTTTCCTCAGTTTAGGCCGATATGTATTCTTCTACACATTTTTGGTAATAAAAATCCCAATAAGCGTATATTGATTGGTTTGCGCAAAAGTTATCGCGTCTACAAAATAGGGGATAGATTTATAGCATTTTTATTATTTTTCTTTTTTATTAGTAATAGCGGCGATCTGCGATTTTTATCGGGACTGCGACATTATGGCGGACACATTGGACACTTTTGACACATTTTTGGGACCATTGGCATTTATACAGCGATCAGTGCTATAAAAATGCACTGATTACTGTAAAAATGTCACTGGCAGGGAAGGGGTTAACACTAGGGGGCCGATCAAGGGGTTAACTGTGTTCCCTGGTGTGTGTTCTAACTGAAGGGGGGAGGGGACTGTCTAGGGGAGGAGAGAGATCGCTGTTCATACTCTGTATGAACACACGATCTGTCTCTTCTCCCCTCAGAGAACCGGGATCTCTGTGTTTACATACAGAGATCCCGGTTCTTGCCATGCCACAAGCGATCGCGGGAGCGACCGGCCGGCACTCGCAACGGCTCCTGGGGGGCGTGCCCCTAGTGGCCAGAAATAGAAGCGACGTAACATGGCGGCGATTCGTGCAGCCGAGCCACGTTGCCGCAGTACAACTGTGGCGGCTGGTCGGCATGCGGTTAAGTTGTTACAGATACAATAAACACCAGAAATGTAACATATCACAGCTTACCAATCATTAGATTTGGCGGCTGCATTTGTTTTATTTTTTTAGGCCTTTTCCCCCCTCTGTTATCGCCTGGTGATCTGGCCAGTAACACGCCTCCTGTATTAGAGCGCCCCTCCCCCCCCCCACTCTGGATGAAGGAGAACAGGGGGCACAGCAGGCAGCAGCCTTGTCCGCCCTGGGGGGAGGGTAGTGCTAGATGTACTAGCAAATTTGAATACACTAACACGTTCAAGTCAAACGCCACCCAACACTTTATGATCAGTTACATCAAACCTTTTTTTTTTTTTTATGTTTCATTATGCAATCGTCCTGAAAGTTTATATCAGTAATAACGAAGACCGGCCAATAAGGGAATCACCTGAACTCCCATTGTTCTGCGGGGATCCAGCAATCCGGAATGTGACAATGGACAAGGTGGGGAGATCTGTTATTATTCCAGCAGATGGCGCTCTTATTCCTAGAAAAATTTGTTGTTCCTTTACATGTTACGTCCTTTTCTATTATTTCTTTCGAGGGGTAATATTAGATTCTGGCGTCAATCGGCCAATCGCAGCGTGGGCCTCATTCACTCGAATGGGTCACATTTGGCATCCATAATGCCCACCAAACCCAACACAAGGTATTGTTTTTGCCAGGCAGGGGGAGGCATTTCCTCAGTCTCCCTTCCCCCCAGTGATCAGACTGCAACATTGTAATTTTGTAGTACATAACAAGCTGGGATGACGCCATCATTCTGCTGCAGGCATGGGGAAGCATTTCCTCAGTCTCCCTTCCCCAAGTGATCAGACTATAACAGCGTGGGCCTCATTCACTTGAATGGGTCACATTTGTTATCCATAATGCCCACCAACCCCAACAAAGGGTATCATTTTTGCCAGGCAGGGGGAAGCATTTCCTCAGTCTCCCTTCCCTCAGTGATCACTATGGACCAACTGGTCTCTTAGTGATTTGGCCCTTCTACATGTGATAGTAGCTTTGTCAGAGCCTTGTGCATTGGAGAGCTGAACGCCAGAGCCTTGTACATTGTGGGGCTGATTGCCAGAGCCTTGTGCATTGGGGGGCTGAACACCGGAGCCTTGTGCATTGGGGGGGGGGGCTGAACGCCAGAGCCTTGTGCATTGGGGGGCTGAACACCAGAGCCCTGTGCATTGGTGGGCTGAACGCCAGAGCCTTGTGCATTAGGGGGGCTGGACGCCAGAGCCTTGTGCAATGGGCTGAACGCCAGAGCCTTATGCAATGGGGAGGCTGAACGCCAGAGCCTTGTGCATTGGGGGACTAAACACCGGAGCCTTGGGCATTGGGAGGCTGAACGCCAGAGCCTTGTGCATTGGGGGGCTGAACGCCAGAGCCTTGTGCATTGGGGAGGCTGAACGCCAGAGCCTTGTGCATTGGGGGGCTGAACGCCAGAGCCTTGTGCATTGGGGAGGCTGAACGCCAGAGCCTTGTGCATTGGGGGGCTGAACACCAGAGCCTTGTGCATTGGGGGGTTGAACGCCAGAGCTTTGTGCATTGGGGGGGCTGAATGCCGGAGCCTTGTGCATCGGGGGGCTGATTGCCGGAGCCTTGTGCATTGGGGGGGTTGAACGCCAGAGCCTTGTGCATTGGGCTGAACACCAGAGCCTTGTGCATTGGGGGGCTGGATGCCGGAGCCTTGTGCATTGGGGGGGCTTAACGCCAGAGCCTTGTGCATTGGGGGGAGGCTGAACGCCAGAGCCTTGTGCATTGGGGGGCTGAACGCCAGAGCCTTGTGCATTGGGGGGATGAGCCCCAAGGCCTTGTGCATTGGGGGGCTGAACGCCAGAGCCTTGTGCAATGAGCTGAACGCCAGACCCTTGTGCATTGGGGGACTAAACACCGGAGCCTTGTGCATTGGGCGGCTGAACGCCAGAGCCTTGTGCATTGGGGGGCTGAATGCCGGAGCCTTGTGCATTGGGAGGCTGAATGCCGGAGCCTTGTGCATGGAGGGGCTTAACGCCAGAGCCTTGTGCATTAGGGGGGCTGAACGCCAGAGCCTTGTGCATTGGGGGGCTGAACACCAGAGCCTTGTGCATTGGGGGGCTGAACGCCGGAGCTTTGTACATTGGGGGGGCTGAATGCCGGAGCCTTGTGCATTGGGGGGCTGAACGCCGGAGCCTTGTGCATTGGCGGGCTGATTGCAGGAGCCTTGTGCATCGGGGGGGCTGAACCCCAATGCCTCGTGCATTGGGGGGCTGAACGTCAGAGCCTTGTGCATTGGGGGGCTGAAAGCCAGAGCCTTGTGCATTGGGGGGCTGGGCGCCAGAGCCTTGTGAATTGGGGGGCTGAAAGCCAGAGCCTTGTGCATTGGGGGGCTGAACACCAGAGCCTTGTGCATTGGGGGGCTGAACGCCGGAGCCTTGTGCATTGGGGGGCTGAACGCTGGAGCTTTGTACATGGGGGGGGCTGAATGCTGGAGCCTTTTGCATTGGGGGGCTGAATGCCGGAGCCTTGTGCATTGGCGGGCTGATTGCCAGAGCCTTGTGCATTGGGGGGCTGAATTCCAATGCCTTGTGCATTGGGGGGCTGAACGCCAGAGCCTTGTGCATTGGGGGGCTGAACGCCAGATCCTTGTGCATTGGGGGGCTGAAAGCCAGAGCCTTGTGCATTGTGGGGGGCCGAAAGCCAAAGCCTTGTGCATTGGGGGGCTGGACACCAGAGCCTTGTGCATTGGGGGGGCTGAACGCCGGAGTCTTGCGCATTGGGGGGCTGAATGCCAGAGCCTTGTGCATTGGGGGGCTGAACGCCAGAGCCTTGTGCATTGGGGGGGCTGAACGCCAGATCCTTGTGCATTGGGGGGCTGAACGCCGGAGCCTTGTGCATTGGGGGGCTGAAAGCCAAAGCCTTGTGCATTGGGGGGCTGAACGCCAGAGCCTTGTGCATTGGGGGGGCTGAACGCCAGATCCTTGTGCATTGGGGGGCTGAACGCCGGAGCCTTGTGCATTGGGGGGCTGAAAGCCAAAGCCTTGTGCATTGGGGGGCTGAACGCCAGAGCCTTGTCAATAAGGGAATCACCTGAACTCCCATTGTTCTGCGGGGATCCAGCAATCCGGAATGTGACAATGGACAAGGTGGGGAGATCTGTTATTAATCCAGCAGATGGCGCTCTTATTCCTAGAAAAATTTGTTTTTCCTTTACATGTTACGTCCTTTTCTATTATTTCTTTCGAGGGGTAATATTAGATTCTGGCGTCAATCGGCCAATCGCAGCGTGGGCCTCATTCACTTGAATGGGTCACATTTGTTATCCATAATGCCCACCAACCCCAACAAAGGGTATCATTTTTGCCAGGCAGGGGGAAGCATTTCCTCAGTCTCCCTTCCCTCAGTGATCACTATGGACCAACTGGTCTCTTAGTGATTTGGCCCTTCTACATGTGATAGTAGCTTTGTCAGAGCCTTGTGCATTGGAGAGCTGAACGCCAGAGCCTTGTACATTGTGGGGCTGATTGCCAGAGCCTTGTGCATTGGGGGGCTGAACACCGGAGCCTTGTGCATTGGGGGGGGGGGGCTGAACGCCAGAGCCTTGTGCATTGGGGGGCTGAACACCAGAGCCCTGTGCATTGGTGGGCTGAACGCCAGAGCCTTGTGCATTAGGGGGGCTGGACGCCAGAGCCTTGTGCAATGGGCTGAACGCCAGAGCCTTATGCAATGGGGAGGCTGAACGCCAGAGCCTTGTGCATTGGGGGACTAAACACCGGAGCCTTGGGCATTGGGAGGCTGAACGCCAGAGCCTTGTGCATTGGGGGGCTGAACGCCAGAGCCTTGTGCTTTGGGGGGGCTGAACGCCAGAGCCTTGTGCATTGGGGGGCTGAACGCCAGAGCCTTGTGCATTGGGGAGGCTGAACGCCAGAGCCTTGTGCATTGGGGGGCTGAACACCAGAGCCTTGTGCATTGGGGGGTTGAACGCCAGAGCTTTGTGCATTGGGGGGGCTGAATGCCGGAGCCTTGTGCATCGGGGGGCTGATTGCCGGAGCCTTGTGCATTGGGGGGGTTGAACGCCAGAGCCTTGTGCATTGGGCTGAACACCAGAGCCTTGTGCATTGGGGGGCTGGATGCCGGAGCCTTGTGCATTGGGGGGGCTTAACGCCAGAGCCTTGTGCATTGGGGGGAGGCTGAACGCCAGAGCCTTGTGCATTGGGGGGCTGAACGCCAGAGCCTTGTGCATTGGGGGGATGAGCCCCAAGGCCTTGTGCATTGGGGGGCTGAACGCCAGAGCCTTGTGCAATGAGCTGAACGCCAGACCCTTGTGCATTGGGGGACTAAACACCGGAGCCTTGTGCATTGGGCGGCTGAACGCCAGAGCCTTGTGCATTGGGGGGCTGAATGCCGGAGCCTTGTGCATTGGGAGGCTGAATGCCGGAGCCTTGTGCATGGAGGGGCTTAACGCCAGAGCCTTGTGCATTAGGGGGGCTGAACGCCAGAGCCTTGTGCATTGGGGGGCTGAACACCAGAGCCTTGTGCATTGGGGGGCTGAACGCCGGAGCTTTGTACATTGGGGGGGCTGAATGCCGGAGCCTTGTGCATTGGGGGGCTGAACGCCGGAGCCTTGTGCATTGGCGGGCTGATTGCAGGAGCCTTGTGCATCGGG
This sequence comes from Lithobates clamitans, assembly GCA_037952925.1. Taxonomy (NCBI): domain Eukaryota; kingdom Metazoa; phylum Chordata; class Amphibia; order Anura; family Ranidae; genus Lithobates; species Lithobates clamitans. Next base: position 240,517 of record JBBGZY010002646.1, read on the forward strand.
GGGGCTGAACCCCAATGCCTCGTGCATTGGGGGGCTGAACGTCAGAGCCTTGTGCATTGGGGGGCTGAAAGCCAGAGCCTTGTGCATTGGGGGGCTGGGCGCCAGAGCCTTGTGAATTGGGGGGCTGAAAGCCAGAGCCTTGTGCATTGGGGGGCTGAACACCAGAGCCTTGTGCATTGGGGGGCTGAACGCCGGAGCCTTGTGCATTGGGGGGCTGAACGCTGGAGCTTTGTACATGGGGGGGCTGAATGCTGGAGCCTTTTGCATTGGGGGGCTGAATGCCGGAGCCTTGTGCATTGGCGGGCTGATTGCCAGAGCCTTGTGCATTGGGGGGCTGAATTCCAATGCCTTGTGCATTGGGGGGCTGAACGCCAGAGCCTTGTGCATTGGGGGGCTGAACGCCAGATCCTTGTGCATTGGGGGGCTGAAAGCCAGAGCCTTGTGCATTGTGGGGGGCCGAAAGCCAAAGCCTTGTGCATTGGGGGGCTGGACACCAGAGCCTTGTGCATTGGGGGGGCTGAACGCCGGAGTCTTGCGCATTGGGGGGCTGAATGCCAGAGCCTTGTGCATTGGGGGGCTGAACGCCAGAGCCTTGTGCATTGGGGGGGCTGAACGCCAGATCCTTGTGCATTGGGGGGCTGAACGCCGGAGCCTTGTGCATTGGGGGGGCTGAAAGCCAAAGCCTTGTGCATTGGGGGGCTGAACGCCAGAGCCTTGTGCATTGGGGGGGCTGAACGCCAGATCCTTGTGCATTGGGGGGCTGAACGCCGGAGCCTTGTGCATTGGGGGGCTGAAAGCCAAAGCCTTGTGCATTGGGGGGCTGAACGCCAGAGCCTTGTGCATTGGGGGGGCTGAACGCCAGATCCTTGTGCATTGGGGGGCTGAACGCCGGAGCCTTGTGCATTGGGGGGGCTGAAAGCCAAAGCCTTGTGCATTGGGGGGCTGAAAACCAGAGCCTTGTGCATTGGGGGGGCTGAACGCCGGAGTCTTGCGCATTAGGGGGCTGAATGCCAGAGCCTTGTGCATTGGGGGGCTGAACGCCGGAGCCTTGTGCATTGGGGGGCTGAACGCCGGAGCTTTGTGCATTGGGGGGCTGAGTGCCAGAGTCTTGTGCATTGGGGGGCTGAATGCCGGAGCCTTGTGCATTGGGGGGCTGAATGCCGGAGCCTTGTGCATTGGGGGGCTGAACGCCGGAGCCTTGTGCATTGGGGGGCTGAACGCCGGAGCTTTGTGCATTGGGGGGCTGAGTGCCAGAGTCTTGTGCATTGGGGGGCTGAATGCCGGAGCCTTGTGCATTGGGGGGCTGAATGCCGGAGCCTTGTGCATTGGGGGGCTGAACGCCGGAGCCTTGTGCATTGGGGGGCTGATTGCCGGAGCCTTGTGCATTGGGGGGGCTGAACGCCAGAGCCTTGTGCATTGGGGGGCTGCAGATTTGTCGACTGCATATCCATGATGCCAATCTCCCGTTCCACCACATCCCAAAGGTTTTCTATGGGATGAGATGTGGTGAGTGTGGAGGCCATTGGAGGACAGTGACCTCATTGTCCAGTGGTGAGATGATTGGAGCTTTGTGACATGGTGCATTATCCTGCTGGAAGGAGCCATCAGAAGATGGGGACACTGTAGTCATAAAGGGATGGACATGGTCAGCAACAATACTCAGGTAGGCCGTGGTGTTTAAACCGAGGCTCAATTGGTACTAAGGGGCCCAAAGTGTGCCAAGAAAATATCCCCCCCCACACCATTACACCCCCACCACCAGCATGAACCGGTGATACCCCATCCCCCACACCATTACACCCCCACCACCAGCCTGAACCGGTGATACCCCATCCCCCACACCATTACACCCCCACCACCACCAGCCTGAACCAGTGATATCCCATCCCCCACACCATTACACCCCCACCACCAGCCTGAACCGGTGATATCCCATCCCCCACACCATTACACCCCCACCACCACCAGCCTGAACCGGTGATATCCCATCCCCCACACCATTACACCCCCACCACCAGCCTGAACCGGTGATACCCCATCCCCCACACCATTACACCCCCACCACCAGCCTGAACCGGTGATACCCCATCCCCCCCACCATTACACCCCCACCACCAGCCTGAACCGGTGATATCCCATCCCCCACACCATTACACCCCCACCACCAGCCTGAACCGGTGATACCCCATCCCCCACACCATTACACCCCCACCACCAGCCTGAACCGGTGATATCCCATCCCCCACACCATTACACCTCCACCACCAGCCTGAACCGGTGATACCCCATCCCCCCACCATTACACCCCCACCACCAGCCTGAACCGGTGATACCCCATCCCCCACACCATTACACCCCCACCACCAGCCTGAACCGGTGATACCCCATCCCCCACACCATTACACCCCCACCACCAGCCTGAACCGGTGATATCCCATCCCCCCCACCATTACACCCCCACCACCAGCCTGAACCGGTGATATCCCATCCCCCCCACCATTACACCCCCACCACCAGCCTGAACCGGTGATACCCCATCCCTCCCACCATTACACCCCCAACACCAGCCTGAACCGGTGATATCCCATCCCCCACACCATTACACCTCCACCACCAGCCTGAACCGGTGATATCCCATCCCCCACACCATTACACCCCCACCACCAGCCTGAACCAGTGATACCCCATCCCCCCCACCATTACACCCCCACCACCAGCCTGAACCGGTGATATCCCATCCCCCACACCATTACACCCCCACCACCAGCCTGAACCGGTGATATCCCATCCCCCACACCATTACACCTCCACCACCAGCCTGAACCGGTGATACCCCATCCCCCACACCATTACACCCCCACCACCAGCCTGAACCGGTGATACCCCACCCCCCACACCATTACACCCCCACCACCAGCCTGAACCGGTGATATCCCATCCCCCACACCATTACACCCCCACCACCAGCCTGAACCGGTGATAGCCCATCCCCCACACCATTACACCCCCACCACCAGCCTGAACCGGTGATACCCCACCCCCCACACCATTACACCCCCACCACCAGCCTGAACCGGTGATAGCCCATCCCCCACACCATTACCCCCCCACCACCAGCCTGAACCGGTGATACCCCATCCCCCCCACCATTACACCCCCACCACCAGCCTGAACCGGTGATATCCCATCCCCCACACCATTACACCCCCACCAGCAGCCTGAACCGGTGATACCCCATCCCCCACACCATTACACCCCCCACCACCAGCCTGAACCGGTGATATCCAATCCCCCACACCATTACACCCCCACCACCAGCCTGAACCGGTGATATCCCATCCCCCCCACCATTACACCCCCACCACCAGCCTGAACTGGTGATATCCCATCCCCCACACCATTACACCCCCACCACCAGCCTGAACCGGTGATACCCCATCCCCCACACCATTACACCCCCCACCACCAGCCTGAACTGGTGATATCCCATCCCCCACACCATTACACCCCCACCACCAGCCTGAACCGGTGATATCCCATCCCCCCCACCATTACACCCCCACCACCAGCCTGAACTGGTGATATCCCATCCCCCCCACCATTACACCCCCACCACCAGCCTGAACCGGTGATATCCCATCCCCCACACCATTACACCCCCACCACCAGCCTGAACCGGTGATACCCCATCCCCCACACCATTACACCCCCCACCACCAGCCTGAACCGGTGATATCCAATCCCCCACACCATTACACCCCCACCACCAGCCTGAACCGGTGATATCCCATCCCCCCCACCATTACACCCCCACCACCAGCCTGAACTGGTGATATCCCATCCCCCACACCATTACACCCCCACCACCAGCCTGAACCGGTGATACCCCATCCCCCACACCATTACACCCCCCACCACCAGCCTGAACTGGTGATATCCAATCCCCCACACCATTACACCTCCACCACCAGCCTGAACCGGTGATATCTCATCCCTCCCACCATTACACCCCCACCACCAGCCTGAACCGGTGATATCCCATCCCCCACACCATTACACCCCCACCACCAGCCTGAACCGGTGATATCCCATTCCCCACACCATTACACTCCACCACCAGCCTGAACCGGTGATACCCCATCCCCCACACCATTACACCCCACCACCAGCCTGAACCGGTGATATCCCATCCCCCACACCATTACACCCCCACCACCAGCCTGAACCGGTGATATCCCATCCCCCACACCATTACACCTCCACCACCAGCCTGAACCGGTGATACCCCATCCCCCACACCATTACACCCCACCACCAGCCTGAACCAGTGATACCCCATCCCCCACACCATTACACCCCCACCACCAGCCTGAACCGGTGATATCCCATCCCCCACACCATTACACCCCCACCACCAGCCTGAACCGGTGATACCCCATCCCTCCCACCATTACACCCCCACCACCAGCCTGAACCGGTGATACCCCATCCCCCACACCATTACACCCCCACCACCAGCCTGAACCGGTGATACAAGGCAGGATGGATCCATGTGCCAAATTCTGACCCCACCATCTGAATGTCGCAGCTGAAATCCAGACTCATCAGACCAGGCAACGTTTTTCCAATCTTCTATTGTCCAGTTTTGGTGATCCTGTGCCAATTGTAGCCGCAGTTTCCTGTTCTTAGCCGACAGGAGCGGCACCCGGTGTGGTCTTCTGCTTCTGTAGCCCATCTGCTTCAAGTTTGGAGGTGTTGTGCGTTCAGAGATGGTATTCTGCATACCTTGGATGTAACGAGTGTTTATTTGAGTTACTGTTGCCTTTCTATCATCTGGAACCAGTCTTCCCATTCGCCTCTGACCTCAACAAGGCATTTTCCTCCGCACAACTGCCGCTCACTGGATATTTTCTCTTTTTCCCACCATTCTCTGTAAACCCCGAGAGATGGTTGTGTGTGAAAATCCCAGAAATACTCAGACCAGCCCGTCCGCCACCAACAACCATGCCATGTTCAAAGTCACTTCAATTCCCATTCTGATGCTCAGTTTGAACTTCAGCAAGTCGTCTTCACCACGTCTAGATGCCTCAATGCATTGAGTTGCTGCCGTGTGATTGGCTGATTAGCAATTTGTGTTACCAAGCACTTGAACGGGTGTACCTAATAAAGTGGCCGGTGAGTGTATACATTGTTGCCCATGCAGGTGTTTTTTTTTTTACATCATATGGGGCCCACAGCCTGGGCAGTGCTTGCAGATGCCATGGCCAGACAAGTAGGAGCCCCCTGGTGGGCATTAAGCTGCCCTGAACTTCGCCTTCAACATCTTCCAGGCCCGGAATAGAATGTGCCGTGCATTGCATGTATGGTCCCCCCCTGATCTGTTAGTCTTGAAAATATCATGAATGTGGTGAGGTGGTGGAATTGGTGGGTGGGTGGGGGTTACGACTTTGCTAGCTCTTATCATCGGTGTTGCTAATGCGGATTGCTGACTTTGCCCTAAGGGACTCCCCCATCCCCCCCCCCCTTCTCCTGGCGATGCGAGGCTGGGCTGCTATCAGCTGTGACTCAGGTTTAGAAGATGGTTTCCTGTGGTAGTGGGCGTGGGGCTTGTGTACAACACGGCACGGCACGCCGGAGCTGTCACTGCCTTTGCCCGTCCCGGAACTCCCTGTGTTAGCCGGGTGGCTTTTGCATGACAATAGAGCCGGAGGGGGCAGCAGACGGGAAATAGGAAATTCCTCCACCTCTCTCCCTGATGTCAGGCAAAGTCTAGGAAGCGTTAACCCATGGATGAGGACTTCGACATCGCAGGTAAGATCATTGCCCTTCGTCTTCCTCAAGGCGTTTCGGCGTACGTCCGAGGCGTAGTCTGGAGTCAACCGCGGTCCATTCAGGGCAAAGTGACAGGTCCTCTTCATAGGAAGTTATATTCCCGTTGTCCTCCTTGCTGGGAAAAGCCCAAGATTGGGGGGGGGGGGGGGGTGCTGTGGCCGTAACCGGTGCCATGGTATTTATTATAGGTCGCTTTCCACACCCTTACCCTTTCTCCGAGCGTCTGGCCGAGACGCAGTCTAGAGTCAACCGAACTCCATAAAGGGCAAAGTCACAGGTCCTCTTCACAGCAAGTTATATTTCCATTGCACTCCTTGCTGGGAAAAAGCCCAGGATAGGGGGGCGCTGTGGCCGCGACCGGCCAAACCCTTCGTCTTTCTCTGAACGTCCGGCCGAGACGTAGTCTAGAGTCAACCGCTGTCCATTCAGGGCAAAGTGACAGGTCCTCTTCATAGGAAGGTATATTCCTGGTGCACTCCTTGTTGGGAAAAGCCCGGGATAGGGGGGCACTGTGGCCGCAACCGGCTGGGTAACCGGTGTCAATGTATTTGTTATAGGTCAGTTTCCACAACCTTTGCCTTCCTCCAAGCGTCCGGCTGAGACGTAGACTAGAGTCAACCACAGTCCATTCAGGGCAAAGTGACAGGTCCTCTTCATAGGAAGTTATATTCCAATTGCACTTCTTGCTGGGAAAAGTCCGCAGTAGGGGAGCACTTCTGGCGCAACCGGCTGGGTAACAGGTGTCTATGTGCTTATTAAAGGTCAGTTTCCACATCCTTCGCCTTCCTCCAAGCGTTCCGGCGTACGGCCGAGGTGTAGTCTAGAGGCAACTGCAGTCCATTCAGGGCAAAGTGACAGGTCCTCTTCATAGGAAGTTATATTCCCGTTGCACTCCTTGCTGGGAAACGCCTGGGATAGGGGGACTCTGTGGCCGCAACCGGCCAAACCCTTTGCCTTTCTCTGAGCGTCCGGCCGAGACGTAATCTAGAGTCGACCGAACTCCATTCAGGGCAAAGTCACAGGTCCTCTTAACAGCAAGTAATATTCCCATTGCACTCCTTGCTGGGAAAAGCCCAGGAAAAGGGGGCGCTGTGGCCGCAACCGGCCAAACCCTTCGTCTTTCTCTGAACGTCCGGCCGAGATGTAGTCTGGAGTCAACCGCAGTCCATTCAGGGCAAAGTGACAGGTCCTCTTCATTGGAAGTTATATTCCTGTTTCACTCCTTGCTGGGAAAAGCCCAGGATTGGGGGGGGGGGGGGGGGGTGCTGTGGCCGTAACCGATGTCAATGTATTTATTATTTATTATAGGTCACTTTGCACACCCTTAGCTTTTCTCCGAGCATCCGGCCGAGACGTAATCTAGAGTCAACCGAACTCCATTCAGGGCAAAGTCACAGGTCCTCTTCACAGCAAGTTATATTCCCATTGCACTCCTTGCTGGGAAAAGCCCGGGGTAGGGGGGGCGCTGTGGCCGCAACCGGCTGGGTAGCCGGTGTCAATGTATTTGTTATAGGTCAGTTTCCACACCCCTTGCCTTTCTCTGAGCATCCGGCCGAGACGTAGTCTATAGTCAACTGAACTCCATTCAGGGCAAAGTCACAGGTCCTCTTCACAGCAAGTTATATTCCCATTGCACTCCTTGCTGGGAAAAGCCTGGGATAGGGGGGCGCTGTGGCCGCAACAGGCTGGGTAACCGGTGTCAATGTATTTGTTATAGGTCAGTTTCCACATCCTTTGTCTTTCTCCTAGCATCCATTCAACGTCCAAGACGTAGTCTAGAGGCATCCGCAGTCCATTAAAGGCAAAGTGACAGGTCCTCTTCATAGGAAGTTATATTCCCGTTGCACTCCTTGCTGGGATGTCCGCTAATGTCCAGTTGCACTCCTTGCTGGGATGTCCGCTAATGTCCCGTTGCACTCCTTGCTGGGACGTCCGCTAACCGCCCGGGCATGGGGGAAGGGACGGGCGAAGGCCTCCGTCGCCCCGCAGTAGGGGGGCACTGTGGCCGCAACTGGCTGAGTAACAGGTGTCAATGTGCTTATTAAAGGTCACTTTCCACACCCTTAGCCTTTCTCCGAGTGTCCGGCCGAGACGTAGTCTAGAGTCAACCGAACTCCATTCAGGGCAAAGTCAGAGGTCCTCTTCATAAAAGGTTTTATTCCCGTTGCACTCCTTGCTGGGAAAAGCCCAGGATAAGGGGGCGCTGTGGCCGCAACCAGCTGGGTAACCATTGTCAATGTATTTATAGTAGGTCCGTTTCCACACCCTTTGCCTTCCTCCTAGCATCCGTTCAACATCCGAGATGTAGTCTAGAGGCAACCGCAGTCCATTCAGGGCAAAGTGACAGGTCCTCTTCATAGCAAGCTATATTCTTATTGCACTCCTTGATGGGAAAATTCCGGAGTAGGGACGCGCTGCAGCCGCAACCGGCTGGGTCACCGGTATCAATGTATTTATTATAGGTCAGTTTCTGCGCTTTATATGTGTTGTACCTTAACATCACTCCCTGCCACCAAGGAGCTTACAATCTAAGGTCCTTATCTCACTTACTAGGACCAACTTAGACAGGAGCATGTCTTTGCAGTGTGGAAGTAAACCGGAGTACCCGGAGGAAACCCACGCAGGCACAGGGAGAACATGCAAACTCCAGGCAGGTAGTGCCGTGGTTGGGATTCGAACCAACGACCCAGATAGAAAAGAATGTTTAGCCAGCACACCATGTATCCATATCATATAGTCAAGGTATTTATTAAAGCAATCACAGTGTAATTATTGATAGTGTAAGGTTTCAGGGGCATATAGGGCGCCTTTGTCAAGCAAGTGATGGCTCTCCTAGTAACAACCCTACTTATGCTGATATTATTCCATGCCACGCTTCCATTCATCTTTCGGATCCCTGGTAATAGCTGGGACCTCAAGGTATTGGGGTGCATGTGACCATTATTCCCAAGAGACAGTGCTGAGGGATCAATCCTAAGGCCCAGACACTCCCATGTAGGAGCTAAAAGGAGGTCATGAACCTTGCTAAAGCTCCAACATAGACCGAGACAACTGTAAATGCTCCTCTATTCCACACTTCCACGCCAATCCATTCGTCTTTCAGAGCCCCTGGAAATAGTGGCTACTTAAAGGTATGGGGGTGCATGTGACCTTCTCCGTTTCCTCCCAGGATACAGTGCTTGGGGGCTGAGTGACCACTTCACAAGTCCCCAACACTCTCATGTAGGAGTAGATATAGTATGAGATCCTTAATACTGTGTAAGCTCTGAAACAGTGCTTACCTAGAGATTGGACCAACCATACTCAACCAGAGTTACATGGAGCCCTAGGGTTCCTCCAGAGGTTCCTAGGGTTTTTTTCAGATGTGGCTGATGGACCTCCCCTGTAAGGAGCATTCTTCCCACTGACCACCAATGTGAGGAACATTCTTCCCACTAACCACCAATGTAAGGAACATTCTTCCCACTGATCACCAATGTAAGGAGCATTCTTCCCACTGATCACCAATGTAAGGAACATTCTTCCCACTGATCACCAATGTAAGGAACATTCTTCTCACTGATCACCAATGTAAGGAACATTCTTCTCACTGATCACCAATGTAAGGAACATTCTTCCCACTGATCACCAATGTAAGGAACATTCTTCTCACTGATCACCAATGTAAGGAACATTCTTCTCACTGATCACCAATGTAAGGGACATTCTTCCCACTAACCACCAATGTAAGGAACATTCTTCCCACTAACCACCAATGTAAGGAACATTCTTCTCACTGATCACCAATGTAAGGAACATTCTTCTCACTGATCACCAATGTAAGGAACATTCTTCTCACTGATCACCAATGTAAGGGACATTCTTCCCACTAACCACCAATGTAAGGAACATTCTTCCCACTAACCACCAATGTAAGGAACATTCTTCTCACTGATCACCAATGTAAGGAACATTCTTCTCACTGATCACCAATGTAAGGGACATTCTTCTCACTGATCACCAATGTAAGGAACATTCTTCCCACTGATCACCAATGTAAGGAACATTCTTCCCAGTGATCACCAATGTAAGGAACATTCTTCTCACTGATCACCAATGTAAGGGACATTCTTCTCACTGATCACCAATGTAAGGAACATTCTTCTCATTGATCACCAATGTAAGGATCATTCTTCTCACTGATCACCAATGTAAGGAACATCCTTCTCACTGACCTCCCTCCTCTTTGCAACACAAAAAGTTATGGCTTTGTATACAGCTTACACTTTTTTTTATATAAACTTGTTTTTGTAAGAGGAGGTGATAGGGAGGATGGGGGGGAATTATTTCACAACACACATCTGGCATCCTGTGCAGTTATATCGGAGAATTAAACCACCAACCGTCATGCAGGGCTCTAGTCTGCACTGTAAAGCAACTTCATTATTAAAGAACATTTAAACCCAACAACAGAAAATAAATATATTGCAGCTCACCAGTTCTTAGGTGTAGGGTTGGTCCCCTCATAATGGGCACAGACCACAGAACTCAGCACAGGGATGGTGGGGACCCCTCATAATGGGCACAGCGGGTGTACAGACCCGGGAACTCAGCACAGGGATGGTGGGAACCCCTCATAATGGGCACAGCGGGTGTACAGACCCGGGAACTCAGCACAGGGATGGTGGGAATCCCTCATAATGGGCACAGCAGGTGTACAGACCCAGGAACTCAGCACAGGGATGGTGGGAATCCCTCATAATGGGCACAGCGGGTGTACAGACCCGGGAACTCAGCACAGGGATGGTGGGAATCCCTCATAATGGGCACAGCGGGTGTACAGACCCGGGAACTCAGCACAGGGATGGTGGGAATCCCTCATAATGGGCACAGCGGGTGTACAGACCCAGGAACTCAGCACAGGGATGGTGGGAATCCCTCATAATGGGCACAGCGGGTGTACAGACCCGGGAACTCAGCACAGGGATGGTGGGAACCCCTCATAATGGGCACAGCGGGTGTACAGACCCAGGAACTCAGCACAGGGATGGTGGGAACCCCTCATAATGGGCACAGCAGGTGTACAGACCCAGGAACTCAGCACAGGGATGGTGGGAATCCCTCATAATGGGCACAGCGGGTGTACAGACCCAGGAACTCAGCACAGGGATGGTGGGAACCCCTCATAATGGGCACAGCAGGTGTACAGACCCGGGAACTCAGCACAGGGATGGTGAGAACCCCTCATAATGGGCACAGCGGGTGTACAGACCCAGGAACTCAGCACAGGGATGGTGGGAACCCCTCATAATGGGCACAGCAGGTGTACAGACCCAGGAACTCAGCACAGGGATGGTGGGAATCCCTCATAATGGGCACAGCGGGTGTACAGACCCGGGAACTCAGCACAGGGATGGTGGGAACCCCTCATAATGGGCACAGCAGGTGTTCCGGCCCCGGGAACTCAGCACAGGGATGGTGGGTACCCCTCATAATGGACACAGCAGGTGTACAGACCCGAGAACTCAGCACAGGGATGGTGGGTTACTTTAACAATCATGGGTTTCGCAGCACAGAAGCTGAAAATCCGTTAGCCAGTTGCAGTGAGATATCTGTATCGGCAGCAGATGGTGGTGGGCCATGTGGTGTTGGGAGATAGGTGGAACCAAATGTGTGTTCGGAGATACTGGAGATCTTTCACCAACTCCACCGATATTAGGAAATAATACATTTCATGAATTGTTAACGGCAGGGAAAAAAAATGAGCTGTTCGTTTCTGTTTCCAATAACAAAGACATCCCAGCCCTTGTAAAGGGGGTTCCGCGGACTCAATGTCTGCTGGTGGCCCGTGATTGTGGCAAGGAGAGGCAGAACAGGGAGATGCCTAGTGACATGACAGGGATCTACTGCTCCCAGTGATCTCTGCCATGTCCAGGTGAACCCCCCTCCCCCCCCACAGTTAGAACACACTGAGGGAACACACTTAACCCCTTGATCGCCCCCTAGAGTTAACCCCTTACCTGCCAGTGACATTTACACAGTAATCAGTGGCTATTTTTAGCTCTGATTGCTGTATAAATTGCAATGGTCCCAAAAAAGTGTCAAAACTGTCCCATCTGTCCGCAGTCGCAGTCCCGATAAAAATCGCCGATCGCCGCCATTACTAATAAAAAAAAAAATAATAATAAAAATGCCATAAATCTATCCCCTATTTTGTAGATACTTTAACTTTTGCGCAAACCAATCAATAAATGCTTATTGTAATTTTTTTTTTTTTACCAAAAATATGTAGAAGAATGCGGAAAAAAAAAATTTTTTTAGATTTTTTTTCTGGAATATTTATTATAGAAAAAAGTAAAAAAAATTTTTTTTTTCAAAATTGTCGCTCTTTTTTTGTTTATAGTGCAAAAAATAAAAACCGCAGAGGTGATCAAATACCACCAAAAGAAAGCTCTATTTGTGGGGAAAAAAGGACGTCAATTTTTTTGTTTGGGTACAACGTCGCACGACTGTGCAATTGCCAGTTAAAGCGACGCAGTGTTTAAAGCAGATCTCTCCATAAAGAGGACCTGTCATCCTTATTTCTATTACAAGGGATGTTTACATTCCTTGTAATAAGAATAAAAGTAATAGGAAAAAAAAATTAAACATTAAAGAGATGGTGCAAAAATAAGAAGTAAAGGGGACAGGTGGGCAGTGAGGTGATGCGGGGGCAAGGGGTATTATTATTATTAATATTAATAATAATAATAATAATATTATTATTTATTCTCGGGGATGGGTGGGCAGTGAGGTGATGCAGGGACAGAGGGTAATATTATTATTATTATTAATTTATATTAATATAATAATAATAATAATATTATTTTATTCTTTGGGGCGGTGGGAAGTGAGGAGATGTGGCGACAGAGGATATTAGTATTATTGATATTATTATTTTATTGTCAGGAGTGGGTGGGCAGTGAGGTGATGCAGGGACAGGGGGTATTATTATTATTTTATTTTTGGGGATGGGTGGGCAATAAAGGGATGTGGAGGTAGGGGGTGTTATTATTATTGTTATTATTAATATTATTTTATTCTCGGGGACGGGTAGGCAATGAGGGGATGCGGAGGCAGGGGGTTTTATTATTATTATTATTTTATTCTTTGGGATGGGTGGGCAGTGAGGTAATGCGGGGACAGTGGTTTTTATTATTATTATTATTATTAATAATATTATTATTTTATTCTTTGGGGCGGGTGGGAAGTGAGCTGATGCGGGGACAGAGGATATTATTATTATTATTGATATTATTATTTTATTGTCAGGGATGAGTGGGCAGTGAGGTGATGCGGGAGCAGGGGGTATTTAATATTATTTTATTCTCTGGGACGGGTGGGCAGTGAGGTAACGCGGGGACAGTGGGTAATATTATTATTAATTTTATTATTTTTTTGTCAGGGATGGGTGGGCAGTGAGGTGATGCAGGGACAGGGGGTATTATTTCTTATTTTATTCGCTGGGTAATGAGGGGACGTGTGCGGTAGGGTGTGTTATTATTATTGTTATTATTGATAATAATATAATTATTATTTTATTCTCAGGGATGGGTGGGCAATGACGGGATGTGGAGGCAGGTGTTATTATTATTATTATTTTATTCTTTGGGATGGGTGGGCAGTGAGATGATGTGGAGACAGATTATATTATTATTATTGATATTATTATTTTATTTTCAGGAATGGGTGGGCAGTGAGGTAATGCGGGGACCGTGGGTAATATTATTATTATTAATATTATTATTATTAATAATATTTTTATTTTTTTCCCTGGGGTGGGTGGGAAGTGAGGTGATGTGGGGACAGAGGATATTATTATTATTGATATTATTATTTTATTGTCATTGGGGGTCAGGGGGTATTATTATTATTTTATTTTCGGGGACAGGTGGACAATGAGGGGATGTGGAGGTAGAGAGTATTATTATTATTATTATTATTATTATTATTATTATTAATAATAATAATATAATTATTTTATTTTTGGTGAGGGGTGGACAGTGAGGTGATTTGGGACAGGGGATATTATTATTATTATTATTATTATTATTGATATTATTTTATTCTCGGAGATGGGTGGGCAGTGATGGGATGTGGAGGAAGGGGGGTGAAGATTATTATTATTGTTTTATGATTATTACTATCAGCATTTTTTTTCAGTATTACTATTTTATTCTGGGGGGGCGGGGGGGGGGCAGTGCGGTGACGTATAAAATGGCACATTTCTCTTCTCGCCCCCCTGTCAGCTGTCCGATATTTACGCATTTATTACCACCCCAGGGCCGCCTGTCCAATGAAAGGGGCGGGCTGGGACTTTTTTTTTATTATTTATTTTTGGGGTCAGCCATCTGTCCTCTCTTGTAACCGGATCGCCCCCCCGCCCCCCCCCCCTCCTCAGAACGTGGATTACTGATGACCTCGAGGCAAATCTGCTGCAGGGGTTGGGAAGAGGGACGATCGCCAACAAAGGAGGAAAGTGTGTCACATCGCGCTCGGGAACCAATCCTGGAGCTCTACCCCCCCTGGGCCTGGCAGGCGACGCACAGCCATTGTACCCGTACGCTGTGGGGGGGGGGGGGGGGCTGCCGGTAATCACGGCGTGTCGCCACAAACGCAGACTTACGGTGGCCACACGCGCTTTCATTTTATTATCCTGATCGATGTGCAATTGATTGAAAAAACGATCGCATTTACAAACGATCGAATAGTCGTAACCTGCCGTTTGATCGATTTAGACTTGATTTCAATCCGCTCGATCGGGCGGAGACGATTGGCCGGAGAGGAGTGTTGTTGATCTTTTTTTTGCATCGGTCAGCAAAAACGAGATTCTCCATTCCTGAATACGATCGTATTTCCATCGGTCAGATTATAAGACTGCATGGTGGAAACAGAGATGCGATCGATAATTTATGATCGTAAATTACCATCCTATCCTTACTGTCAATCCAAATCCACTTCCCTGTGTGCGGCGTGTCAATCAGGGTATTGACTATAGATTGATTATTCCTATCGGAAGAGATCGATCAGAAAGGAAATCAATCATTTATTAACCCGTTTCGATACCGGGCACTTCCACCCCCCCTTCCTGCCCAGGCCAAGATTCAGCTTTCAGCGCTGTCACACTTTGAATGACAATTACGCCGTCATGCACATATGACATTTTTTTCACACGAATAAAGTTTTCTTTTGGTGGTATTTAATCACCGCTGGTTTATTTTTTGCTAAACAAAGGAAAAAAGACCGAAAACTTTAAAAAAAAATAAAGAAAAACATTTTTCATAGTTTGCTATTTCAAGGGGTATGAATACTTTTTCAGGGCACTGTACTCGGCCTAACATCATCTTTCAAATTTTAGCAAAAACATTCGATCAGTTATGAACGGTAAAATCTCGGCTCAATTAATCTTGTGATCTGTATTGTGTTGGGGAGGTTTTTCCGTCTCTCCTTTCCTGAAGACACTTTTAGGAGTCGAGAAGAAATCTCTCCATAATGAGGGAAGATCCGGCGGTAGTTGTCACCAGGAGACCACATAAGAAGATTTCCCGGGAATTCCTGTTCCGGTGACAACTGCTAAAGTTTTGGATACGGAAAGAGTTTGTGCTGATGGTGGGGGAGGGAAGGATATGAGAGTACAGTGTCTCACAAAAGTAAGTACACCCCTCACATTTGTGTAAATCTTTCCTTCTATCTTTTCATGTGACAACACTGAAGAAATGACACTTGTCTACAATGTAAAGTAGTGAGTGTACAGCTTGTATAACAGTGTAAATTTGCTGTCCCCTCAAAATAACTCAACACACAGCCATTAATGTCTAAACCGCTGGCAACAAAAGTCAGTACACCCCTAAGAGAAAATGTCCAAATTGGGGCCCAAAGTGACAATATTTTGTGTGGCCACCATTATTTTCCAGCACTGCCTTAACCCTCTTGGGCATGGAGGTCACCAGAGCTTCACAGGTTGCCACTGGAGTCCTCTTCCCCTCCTCCATGATGACATCACAGAGCTGGTGGATGTTAGAGACCTTGCGCTCCTCCACCTTCCGTTTGAGGATGTCCCACAGATGATCAATAGGGTTTAGGTCTGGAGACATGCTTGGCCAGTCCATCACCTTTACCCTCAGTTTCTTTAGCAAGGCAGTGGTGGTCTTGGAGGTGTGTTTGGGGTGGTTATCATGTTGGAATACTGCCCTGCGGTCCAGTCTCTGAAGAGAGGGGATCATGCTCTGCTTCAGTATGTCACAGTACATGTTGGCATTCATGGTTCCCTCAATGATCTGTAGCCCCCCAGTGCCGGCAGCACTCATACAGTCCCAGACCATGACACTCCCACCACCATGCTTGACTGTAGACAAGACACACTTGTCTTTGTCCTCCTCACCTGGTTGCCGCCACACACACTTGTCACCATCTGAACCAAATAAGTTTATCTTGGTCTCATCAGACCACAGGACATGGTTCCAGTAATCCACGTCCTTAGTCTGCTTGTCTTCAGCAAGCTCTTTGTAGGCTTTCTTGTGCATCATCTTTAGAAGAGTCTTCCTTCTGGGATGACAGCCATGCAGACCAATTTGATGCAGTGTGCGGCGTATGGTCTGAGCACTGACAGGCTGACCCCCCCCCCCCACCCCTTCAACCTCTGCAGCAATGCTGGCAGCACTCATACGTCTATTTCTCAAAGACAACCTCTGGATATGACGTTGAGCATGTGACCTCAACTTCTTTGGTGGACCATGGCGAGGCCTGTTCTGAGTGGAACCTGTCCTGTTATACTGATGTATGGTCTTGGCCACCGTGCTGCAGCTCAGTTTCAGGGTCTTGGCAATCTTCTTATAGCCTAGGCCATCTTTATGTAGAGCAACAATTCTTTTTTTCAGATCCTCAGAGAGTTCTTTGCCATGAGGTGCCATGTTGAACTTCCAGTGACCAGTATGAGAGAGTGAGAGCGATAACCACCAAATTTAACACACCTGCTCCCCATTCACACCTGGGACCTTGTAACACTAACGAGTCACATGACACTGGGGAGGGAAAATGGCTAATTGGGCCCAATTTGGACATTTTCACCTAGGGGTGTACTGACTTTTGTTGCCAGCGGTTTAGACATTAATGGCTGTGTGTTGAGTTATTTTGAGGGGACAACAAATTTACACTGTTATACAAGCTGTACACTCACTACTTTACATTGTAGCAAAGTGTCATTTCTTCAGTGTTGTCACATGAAAAGAGAGAAGAAAAGATTTACAAAAATGTGAGGGGTGTACTGACTTTTGTGAGATACTGTATGTGCTGATGGGGGTGGGGCACATACTCTCCTATCCTTCACTCCCCCACCATCAGCACACACAGTATCTCACAGAAGTAAGTACACCCCTCACATTTTTGAGTAATGGATAGGAGAGTATGTGCTGATGGGGGTGGGGTGGGGGAGCAAAGCATAGCAGAGTATCTGCTGGCAGGGAAGAGGGGAGGGGGTGGAGTAAAGGATAGGAGAGCATGTGCTACTGTGGGCGGGGCTCTTCTGGTAGTCAGTGTGAACGCAGCCATAGGTGTGTGCGGTCCCAGTCCCATCCCCCCCTTTTTATTGAACCCCGGAGCCCCCCCGCACTATTTTCTATGGAGGGGGTCGTAGTCCAGCGTCCATCTCCAGGTGTCATTTGACTTTCCTCCCCATCCACATGGGGGGGTGACAGTATCATCAGACCGAACGTTCCTCCGTTTAACAAGAATCCCGCCGTGTTCCCATGGCAACCGCACTGATTTGCATCAAATCGGAGGACCGGCATAAAACTCACTGGGGAGAGAAATCAGCACAAGTCGCTGTAAATGTATAATGTACGCTGCGCCGCGCGTCCGCCGATTCCCGGGCACAGATCTGCAGAAGATTTACATTGTTTCTATTTGTAACGTCCGTCATCATTAAAGCTGAACTCCGGGGAGACATGAAAGTCACAAATTCACGCCGCTCTGAATTCATTAATACTTCATTGAATGTGTTTTTTTTTTTTTTTTAATGCGAGCTGAACGTTACCTGGGCAGCAGAGCTCAGACTGGAAGAGGAGGAAGCAGCACAAGGAGCCAATCTGTCTATGTGCTGATAGGAGGAGAGAGCAGAGTGACAGTGACTGTACCGTCCTGTCACACTACCACTTCCTGTTCCTGGCGTTTTGCAGATTTCAGCACTGTGATAGTTTGACTGACAATTACTCTGTTATGCAACATTGTATCCAAATGGATTTTCTATCATTTTATTGAGACAGAGATTTCTTTTTTATACTTTATTTTTTATATACTATATAAAATAAAACAAGAGTGAAACTTTAAAAATGAAGGTTCGCATTTCTTGAGACCCTAAAATGTCATGGTCAGTGTGTCCTTTTTATGGTCAGTGGGCCCCCTTTAGGGTCAATGCACCCCTTTTATGGTCAGTGCACCCACTATATCAGTAATGGTGAACCTTGGCACTCCAGATGTTTTGGAACTACATTTCCCATGATGCTCAACTACAATGCAGAGTGCATGAGCATCATGGGAAATGTAGTTCCAAAACATCTGGGGTGCCAAGGTTCATCATCACTGCCCTAAATGGTCAGTGTGCCCCCTTTAGGGTAAATGTTCCCCTTTTTTGGTCAGTGCACCACCTATATGGTTAGTGTGCCCCCTTTTATGGTGAGTGTGCCCCCTTTTGCGGCCGGTGCACTCCCTTTTATGGTCGTGCACCTCCTTTCTGGTCAGTGTGCCCCGTTAAGGGTCAATGCACCCCCTTTATGGTTAGTTCTCTTTCTTTATGGTCAGTGTGCCCCCTTTATTGTCAGTGTGCCCTCTTTAGGGTCAATGCACCCCTTTTATGGTCAGTGTGCCCCCTTTATGGTCAATGCGCCCCCTTTATGGTCAGCATGCCCTGGAAGGACTGTTGCAATATTGTAACCAAATTCCTCTGTCCCTTGCTACTCTTCAAATGTCCTTCTTCCTGCTCTATGGTATAGACCCCCCCACCCCAAAAAAAAAAACTATATTTTGTGTGTGTGTGTGTGTGTGTGTGTGTGTGTGTGTGTGTGTGTGTGTGTGTGTGTGTGTGTGTGTGTGTGTGTGTGTGTGTGTGTGTGTGTATGTATGTGTATATATACACACATACACATACATACACACACACACTATAGGGGTGTATTAATAAAAAATTGCACTGCTATTCATTCTGTGAAACTGCACGTACATTCGTTCTCTGAGTATGGGGACAAAAGCAAATGTCACTAGGCTATTGTCTCTCCAGGTCGAATATCATTCATTCACAGAGTAGAGAGCATCAGGAAAATACAGCCTTATGTCCACTAGGTGGCGCTGACGATCATGGACAATCATCAGCTCCATCTAGGGGCCATAATGTGGTATTTTTCTGATTCACACTATACTTTGTGAATGAATAACATTCGACCTGGAGAGAAAATAGTTTAATACCATTTAATTTTTGCCCCCCCATTCACACAGAATGAATGTATACGCCATTTCACTGAACAAACAGCTCTGCAAATGCTTGAATAAATACACCCTTATGTAACTGCCCGACCTAAACCGCTTCTATAACTCGCTACCTGAATGGATGTGGTTAATATGGGTCGTTATGTGTGGGTGTTTGTGGCCACATTATGGCCACTAGAGGGAGCTGAGAATCATAGGAAATAAATACTATTACTGTACTATGAGGCGTCAGCTCCACCTGGCGGTCATAATGTGGTATTTTCCTGATCCACTTTCTGAGTGAATAACATTCGATCAGCAGTAAAAAAAAAAAAAAAAGTTTAACCTCTTACACAACGGATCATGTGACCAACAGGCCAGCCAATCACGATGGGGCGGACTCTTTTTTTGCCACTGAATTGGCAACCCATTCATGTCAATGAACGCGGTGACGCAACACGCCATGACGAAAAATGCCGTGATACAACATGCCATGACGAAACACGCCATGACGAAACACGTGCACCACATATAAAAAATAACAATGGGCCCCTCCTGGGTCTGAACTGCGATTGGTTTTCTGACACACACATGCAGATGTCTGCTCGATTGATTCAGAAATGACTCGGCCAAGTCAATATCAATCAAGTCAAGTCCTTGATTGGAGGGTCTTTGGTTGGCAATTTTTAAAAAAATGCAATCTGATTAGTTTGGTCGTATTGAGCAATCTTGTCGGCGCCGCAAATGGATCCGCCTCCAATCGTGATTTTCGGTAAACGTTGCGTGGAAAAACCCCGCAGATGTTGTATTGTTGGATATTAATCGCTGGTGAATCCCTTGTTTGCAATTGCTCCGGATCGATCACAGATTGCTTTGTGTATGTCCACCTTCAGGCTAAAATCCCCTTTACCTGGCTATATGCTATATATAAAATCTGATTGTACAATCTCCTTTATACCGACCATACATTATACAATCTGATTGTACAATATCCTTTAAATTTTATAAAGTCAGCCGATTCAGTAATAACCGTTCAGACCGGTCTTTGCATGGTTGCTGGTGAATCTAAAGGAGATTATACAATCAGATTGTATAGTGTATTGTCATTATAAATGAGATTGTACAATCAGATTGTATAGTGTGTTGTTTGATCTTTTGCTTTTAAAAAAAAAAACGTGTTTACTTCCACCCTGGAGAGGAAGTGATTGAATAATGCATGGTCAGCGTACAGGAGCTTGCATGGTCGGTAGAAAGGAGATTGTACAATCAGATTGTGTAGTGTATGTTCAGTATTAAGGAGATTGTACAATCAGATTGTGTAGTGTACGGCTGTTATAAAGGAGATTGTACAATCAGATTGTATAGTGCTTGTAAAAGAAAAAAAAAACATTTGTTTGATCCTTTGCTTTTAAAAATAAACGTGCAAACCGGAATGCAGGGAAAAAGCTACACAAGCTACTTTGCCGCGTTTTTGGCGCATGCCCCTTGAAATGAAACGTGCGTTTCAAAAATCACTAGTGGTGAATGGGACCTTGCGTTGCATTTCTGTGCGTTTGCATTGCAAAAAAATGCCGCCTGCTCTAACACAACGCACAAAAACACATGCGCACCGTTGCACCCGCACAGCCCGATGACAGGAATGACACCCCAAATGTGGCGAGTTTTTCGTCTGCGGTTAGAAATCTGCGCAAAGCTCGACACTCACAAAAGGTGCATGAGCTTTCTTCTGCCAGAAAATGAATGGGCGGTCCTAAGCGTGCAGCCCTCCAAAATGTGCAATATGTGCGCAACACCTGACGTCACGCGTCCCCCTGCAAGCGACCCGCCGCAACAAGGGCTCCCTGCAAACGATCCGCTGCAACAAGGGCCCCCTGCAAGCGACCTTCCACAACAAGGGCCCCCTGCAAGTGACCTTCCACAACAAGGGTCCCCTGCAAGCGACCTTCCACAACAAGGGCCCCCTGCAAGTGACCCACCTCAACAAGGGCTCCCTGCAAGCGACCCGCCGCAACAGGGGCTCCCTGCAAGCGACCCGCCGGAACGCCTGACGTCACGCGTCCCCCTGCAAGCGACCCGCCGCAACAAGGGCTCCCTGCAAGCGATCCGCTGCAACAAGGGCCCCCTGCAAGCGACCTTCCACAACAAGGGCCCCCTGCAAGTGACCCACCTCAACAAGGGCTCCCTGCAAGCGACCTGCCGCAACAGGGGCTCCCTGCAAGCGACTCGCCGGAACGCCTGACGTCACGCATCCCCCTGCAAGCAACCCGCCACAACAAGGGCTCCCTGCTAGCAATCCGCCACAACAAGGGCCCCCTGCAAGCCACCCGCCTCAACAAGGGCCCCCTGCAAGCCACCCGCCTCAACAAGGGCCCCCTGCAAGCCACCCGCCTCAACAAGGGCCCCCTGCAAGCCACCCGCCTCAACAAGGGCTCCCTGCAAGCCACCCGCCTCAACAAGGGCTCCCTGCAAGCCACCCGCCTCAACAAGGGCTCCCTGCAAGCGACCCGCCTCAACAAGGGCCCCCTGCAAGCAACCCGCCTCAACAAGGGCCCCCTGCAAGCCACCCGCCTCAATAAGGGCTCCCTGCAAGCCACCCGCCTCAACAAGGGCTCCCTGCAAGCGACCCGCCTCAACAAGGGCCCCCTGCAAGCCACCCGCCTCAACAAGGGCTCCCTGCAAGCCACCCGCCTCAACAAGGGCTCCCTGCAAGCGACCCCCATCAACAAGGGCCCCCTGCAAGCGACCCGCCTCAACAAGGGCCCCCTGCAAGCCACCCGCCTCAACAAGGGCTCCCTGCAAGCCACCCGCCTCAACAAGGGCTCCCTGCAAGCAACCCCCATCAACAAGGGCCCCCTGCAAGCGACCCACCTCAACAACTGCCCCCTGCAAGCGACCCGCCGCAACAAGGGCTCCCTGCAAGCGACCCGCCGCAACAAGGGCTCCCTGCAAGCGACCCGCCGCAACAAGGGCTCCCTGCAAGCGACCCGCCGCAACAAGGGCTCCCTACAAGTGACCTGCCTCAACAAGGGCCCCCTGCATGCGATCCGCCTCAACAAGGGCTCCCTGCAAGCGACCCGCTGCAACAGGGGCTCCCTGCAAGCGACCCGCCGCAACAGGGGCTCGCTGCAAGTGACCCGCCGCAACCAGGGTCCCCTGCAAGCGACCCGCCTCAACAAGGGCCCCCTGCAAGCGACCCGCCACAACAAGGGCTCCCTGCAAACGACCCGCCACAACAAGGGCTCCCTGCAAGCGACCCGCAGCAACAATGGCTCCTTGCTCCCTGCCGCAACAAGGACACCCAAGGAGTAGCCCACCAGAAAAAGGGCACCCTACAAGTGACCTGGTGCAACAAGGGCACCCTGCAAGCAACCCAACAGAATAAGGGCACACTGTCGAGCATCAAACTACAGCAAGGGCACCCTCACGCATCCCAGAAGAGCAAGGGCATCCTACAAATGACTCACTACAACAAGGCACCCAGTGAGCATCCCAAAAGAACAAAGGCACCCTGAGTGACCTGACGCAACAAGCGCACCCTGCGAGTGACCTGCTGCAACAAGGGCACCCTGCAGGCAACCCACCAGAACAAGGGCACCCTGCAAGCAACCCATCAAAACCAGGGTTCCCTGTGAATGACCCACCAGAACAAGAGAACCCTGCAAGCTTTCCACTACAACAAGGGTATCCTGCGATCATCCCACCTGAACATGAGCACCCTGTGAATGACCCACCAGAACAAGGGCACCCTGTGAATGACCCACCAGAACAAGGGCACCCTGTGAATGACCCACCAGAACAAGTAAACCCTGCGAGCTTTCCACTACAACAAGAGCACCCTGCGATCATCCCACCTGAACAAGAGCACCCTGAGACAAATATCACCGTCTGCCTACACTGCAAGTGACCCACTTCAGCAGGGGCACCCTGCGAACGTCCCAGCACAACAAGAGCACCCTGCGAGTACCTAGGAGAACAAGGACACCCTGGGACAACCTAGCAGAACAAGGACAATGACAATGACCCACCACAATAAGGGCACCCTGCGAGCAACTGCAATAAGGGCACCCTGAAAGCTTTCCGCCCTAACAAGAGCACCCTGCGAGTACCAACTAGAATAAGGGAGAACAAGGGCACCCTGCAAGCATCCCACCACAACAAGGGCACCCTATGAGTGTCCCACCACAAGGGCACCCTACGAGTGACCTACAACAACATGGGCCCCCTACGAGCATCCCACTACAACAAGGGCACCCTGTGAGTGACCAACCACAACAAGGGTGCCCTACAAATGACCCACCACAAGGGCACCCTATGAGCAACTCACCACAACAAGCACCCTATGAGTGACCTACCACAACAAGGGCACCCTATGAGCATCCCACTACAACAAGGGCACCCTGTGAGCAACTCACCCTAATAAGGGCATCCTGCAAGCGACCTGCCACAACAAGGGCACCCTATGAGCGTCCCACTACAACAAGGGCACCCTACGAGTGACCTACCACAACAAGGGCACCCTGCAAGCAACCCACCACAAGGGCACCCTACTATGAGTGACCTACCACAACAAGGGCACCCTACGAGTGACCCATCACAACAAGGGCACCCTACGGGCCACGCACCACAACAAGGGCACCCTACGAGCAACCCACCACAACAAGGGCACCCTACAAGCAACCCACCACAACAAGGGCACCCTACAAGCAACCCACCACAACAAGGGCACCCTATGAGCCACCCACCACAAAAAGGGCACTTTACGGGCAACCCACCACAACAAGAGCACCCTATGAGCAACCCACCACAACAAGGGCACTTTACGGGCAACCCACCACAACAAGGGCACCCTATGAGTGTCCAACTACAACAAGTGGACCCTGCGATCAACACACACCAGCAAGGAAACCTTATGAGCGTCTGACTGCAAGGGCACCCTACGAGTGTCCCACCACAACAAGTGCACCCTGCGAGCGTCCCACCACAACATGTGAGCGATGCCAACCCAGGAGCATTTCCTGAGCTTTGTGTCCCTCCACCCACCCCCCTACAATAAGAGGAATCTCCCCTTCTGCCTCCTCTTGTCTTTTGTTGTCCTTTCAGCCTATGGCTGCTCCGGGTCCCTCCCAGCCTCTTCCTCCTCCTCCCCATCCCCTGTATTCATGAGAGCCAGAGTGAGCGAGGAGCAGCCCTAGAGAGCTGGAGGGGGAAGGGTGCAGGACAGGCCACCTCCTGGGCCTCATTGTGGGAGACACATAGAGAAGGGGGGGGGAGTGTGAGAGGACTGGAAGGCTCCTGTAGGGACCCACCAGCACAGGGCCCAGCACACAACAGGCCAGGAGCAGCCATTGTTGAGGAAGAGAGCCCAGCAAACAAAGGCCCGGCCTCCCCTCCCAGCCTCCTGCCCCCTCAGCCTGCCATTATCTCCAGGCCCAAAGCCTGCAACCACATTGCATTCCAAACCTGACATTGGTTTTCTTTTTATTTTTGAATTTTTGGATTTCCTCCCTCACGGCAGACATGTCTACGCTCCCGGTGTAGGGTTGTTTATCCCTTTTTTTTTTTTTCTCTTTTATCCCCCCCCCCATCCTGTTTTGGGTGCTTTGTTTCTTAAGGTAAGTGCATGTATGCTTTTGTATGTAAGAGGGGGAGGGGTGGTTGGGGGTCACTTTAAGGGGGTGCACCTACATGTGACGGAGGCCTGCGAACGCATTGTATGTAAAATGGGGGAGGGGTAGTTAGGCTGGTGGTGGGTCACTTTAAGGGGGGTGGGGTTCACTTTAAAGGGGTTTACCTACATGTGTCGGAAGCCTGTGTACACTTTGCTTTGTATATGAAAACTGGTCATGGGGGAGGGGTAGTTGGGCTGGTTGGGGGTCACTTTAAGGAGGGGGGTCACTTTAAGGGGGTGCACCTACAGGTGACGGAGGCCTGCAAACTCATTGTATGTAAAACTGGCACTGAGTGTAGGGGAGGGGTAGTTAGGGTCACTTTAAGGAGGGGGGTTGCTTTAAGGGGGTGCACCTACAGGTGACGGAGGCCTGTGTACACTTTGCTTTGTATATGAAAACTGGTCATGGGGGAGGGGTAGTTGGGCTGGTTGGGGGTCACTTTAAGGAGGGGGGTCACTTTAAGGGGGTGCACCTACAGGTGACGGAGGCCTGCGAACTCATTGTATGTAAAACTGGCACTGAGTGTAGGGGAGGGGTAGTTGGGGTCACTTTAAGGAGGGGGGGTCCCTGTAAGGGGGTGCACCTACAGGTGACGGAGGCCTGTGAACACATTGTATGTAAAACTGACACCGAGGGTAGGGGAGGGGTAGTTGGGCTGGTTGGGGGTCACTTTAAGGAGGGGGGGTTCACTTTAAGGGGGTGCACCTAGAGGTGACAGAGGCCTGTGAACACACTGTATGTAAAACTGACACCGAGGGGAGGGGTAGTTGGGCTGGTTGGGGGTCACTTTAAGGAGGGGGGGTTCACTTTAAGGGGGTGCACCTACAGGTGACGGAGGCCTGTGAACACACTGTATGTAAAACTGACACCGAGGGGAGGGGTAGTTGGGCTGGTTGGGGATCACTTTTAAGGAGGGGGGTCACTTTAAGGGGGTGTACCTACAGTTGATGGAGGCCTAAAAACGCATTGCTTTGTATGTAATACCTTCACCGGGGGGTGGGGGAGGGGTAGTTGGGCAGATTGGGGTAACCCTAAGGGAGAGGGGGGGATCACTTTAAAGGGTGCACCTACAGGTGACGGAGGTCTGAGAACGCATTGCTTTGTATGTAAAATGGGCAACGGGGGGGCGGAGGAGGGGTTGTTTGGCTGATTGGGGTAATTCTAAGGGGGGGGCACTTTAAGGGGTGCACCTACAGTTGACGGAGGCCTGCAAACGCATTGCACTGTATGTATAACGGGCAACGTAAATGCAAAGGGGGTGGTTGGGCTGGCGGGGGAGACTTTAAAGGGGTGCACCTACAAGTGGGGGGGGGGGCTGCAAATGCATTGTTTTGTATGTAAAATGGTGGGGGGGTCACGCACAAGTGACAAACTCATCGCCTTCCAGGCCTTTCATAACAATAAAGTTTACGTTTCGTTTTTTTTTTTTTCTTAAAGCGATAGCGCGTCACTAAATCCAGCCGGGCGTTTAAACCCCCCCCCCACTAGTACTTTTTTTTTTTTGATTCCTGCATTTTTGTATTTGATACATTCTGTGATTGTATACGATTGTGAATCAATAACTTTTGATACGTACTGGGGGAGGGGGGGCGATCGTAGATATGCGCCCCCCCCCCATGTAGATTTGAGTTTTTTACAAGTCACAAAGCCTCCCCTGTGGAGGTGATTGGGCGATTTTACGTTCGCAGGGCGCACACATTGGCAGATGGGATGGAGATTGCGCCTCCAGGAAGTACCGGTATGTGTGACCTGCGAACGTTCGTTCGGTTGGTTTAATAGAAAATTATAAATCTTAGTTGCAGAGATCGATATGTCTGGCGATGAAGCATCAGGTTAAAAAAAAAAAAATGATATGTATATTACACACACACACAATTTGTCCTTACAGCTGAATTCCAGGTGTCCTGTCACTTTAAATGCTTCTTTTGGGCCAGCTTGGCCCGAACAAAGTATTTAAAGTGACAGGACGCCTGAAATTCAGCACTCATGCTAACAATCTTTGTACAATTCAGCTTTATACTTCTCAAAACTTTTCTAATATAATGACCTACTAATCAGACGGGCCCTTGTACCACATGGTTGGTGGTGGATCTGCCCGTACAATCGGATTGTGACGTGTATGGTCTGCTCTAGCTGTATAAGCAGACAACCTGAGAGTCTAGGTGTTATTAGAACTGTAATGTCTGTGAGTATGCGGGACCGACAGGTTAGGCGCCGATCGTATTTTTTAAATTTTTGTTAAGCGATTTAACGTGCATTTCCATGTGTTGCGCATAGGGCAGCCCATTCACTTAAGTAGGAGCGGCAAAGGAGCTCCAGGACCATATTTTTTTTTTTTTTCCTTGAACCAAGCGCATTTGGCGACTCTCATCTTGACGTGATTTTCGTGTGTTTTGTGCGACAATTGCAGCAAAATCGCACTGCGTTTGGGTGCCATTAAGAAACATTGGCACCGCGAGCGCGTCGTGTGTTTTGCCGCAATTTTTGGCCGGAATTTTGTGCCTTGTGCCAGGAATGTTTTTTTATTTTACATGCGGTTTGCCATGACTTTTGCGCATTTTGTTAAAAAAAAAATGACTCGTGTCATTGTGTTTTGACGCAATTCTGGAACTAAAGGCAGAATTGTGGCCTTGATCCGGGAGTGTTTCTCTTTTTTCTTTTTTTTTTTTTTTACATGATTTTTGCATGTCACTCATAACAAAATCATTCCGCGCTTGGGGTGCAAGTGCGATTTAGAATTGTGAGTAGAAAGGCGGTGATTCTACTCGCGCTTCCAAATCGGTAAGTGTGCACGGGGCCTTGTAATGTGAAAGGAAGGGAGGAGGGGTGATGCGTACGAATTTCATTCTTTTATATGATGTAAATGTTTTGTTTCATGTAACTTTTCCATCAAAACAATAACACAATGTATCAAAACACACCAGAGCACTTTGTATCACTTTGTATGACTCGGCCTGAATGACTCTGAACTAATTTCCTTTTGTACAACGCCACCAAATATGTCAGCCCTTCATCCATTTGGTGCTCACCGCTGACTTTATTCTACTGGTGGCCACTTATGCCTGGATATTTGCAGACGTGGTTTAATTTGTCATTAATATTATCCCCTTTGCGCCGACCATACGCAAATTTGCGTTCATGGCTTGAAAAGTTATACCAGGGTGATGCTGGTACCGTTTTTTTTTTTTTTTTAGAGCAGGCGGTTGGCTTTTTAGTGATAACCGATGCAACTTAAAGTAGTTAGCAATGGGGGGCACCCAAGCAGGCGTGCTCCCAAGCCGCTGCTCTGTTTGTCAATTCAGACATGGAGCCGCAGCTCGACCCTTCTCGCTCTCGCTCCCCCTTGCGCTCTCTCGCTCTCCCCCCTCTCTCTTGCTCTCCCCTCTCTCTCACTCCTTGCTCTCTCTCGCTCTCCCCCCTTGCTCTCTCTCGCTCTCCCCCCTTGCTCTCTCTCGCTCTCCCCCCTTGCTCTCTCTCGCTCTCCCCCCTTGCTCTCTCTCGCTCTCCCCCCTTGCTCTCTCTCGCCCTCCCTCGCTCTCTCTCGCCCTCCCTCCCTCTCGCCCTCCCTCCCTCTCTCTCGCCCTCCTCCCTCTCCCGCGCTCTCTCTCTCGCCCTCCTCCCTCTCCCGCGCTCTCTCTCTCTCCCCCTCCCCCTCTCGCGCTCTCTCTCTCCCCCTCTCGCGCTCTCTCTCTCCCCCTCCCCCTCTCGCGCTCTCTCTCTCTCCCCCTCCCCCTCTCGCGCTCTCTCTCTCTCCCCCTCCCCCTCTCGCGCTCTCTCTCTCCCCCCTCCCCCTCTCGCGCTCTCTCTCTCTCCCCCTCCCCCTCTCGCGCTCTCTCTCTCCCCCTCCCCCTCTCGCGCTCTCTCTCTCCCCCTCCCCCTCTCGCGCTCTCCTCTCCCCCTCCCCCTCTCGCGCTCTCTCTCTCCCCCTCCCCTTCTCGCGCTCTCTCTCTCTCTCCCCCTCTCGCGCTCTCTCTCTCTCCCTCTCTCTCTCTCTCCCCTCCCCCTCTCTCTCTCTCCCCCTCCCCCCCTCTCTCTCTCTCCCCCTCCCCCCTCTCTCTCTCTCCCCCTCCCCCTCTCTCTCTCTCCCCCTCCCCCCCCTCTCTCTCCCCCTCCCCCCCTCTCGCGCGCTCTCTCCCCCCTCTCTCCCTCCCCCCTCTCGCGCTCTCTCTCTCTCCCCCTCCCCCCTCTCGCGCTCTCTCTCTCTCCCCCGTCTCGCGCTCTCTCTCTCTCTCCCTCTCCCCTCTCGCGCTCTCTCTCCCCCTCCCCCTCTCGCGCTCTCTCTCTCTCCCCCTCCCCCCTCTCGCGCTCTCTCTCTCTCCCCCTCCCCCCTCTCGCGCTCTCTCTCTCCCCTCCCCCCTCTCGCGCTCTCTCTCTCCCCCTCCCCCCTCTCGCGCTCTCTCTCTCCCCCCTCCCCCCTCTCGCGCTCTCTCTCTCTCTCCCCCTCCCCCCTCTCGCGCTCTCTCTCCCCCTCCCCCCTCTCGCGCTCTCTCTCTTCCCCTCCCCCCTCTCGCGCTCTCTCTCTTCCCCTCCCCTCTCTCGCGCTCTCTCCCCCTCCCCCCTCTCGCGCTCTCTCTCCCCCTCCCCCCCTCTCGCGCTCTCTCTCCCCTCCCCCCTCTCGCGCGCTCTCTCTCGCCCTCTCCCCCCTCTCGCGCGCTCTCTCTCGCCCTCTCCCCCCTCTCGCGCGCTCTCTCTCGCCCTCTCCCCCCTCTCGCGCGCTCTCTCTCGCCCTCTCCCCCCTCTCGCGCGCTCTCTCTCGCCCTCTCCCCCCTCTCGCGCGCTCTCTCTCGCCCTCTCCCCCCTCTCGCGCGCTCTCTCTCGCCCTCTCCCCCCTCTCGCGCGCTCTCTCTCGCCCTCTCCCCCCTCTCGCGCGCTCTCTCTCGCCCTCTCCCCCCTCTCGCGCGCTCTCTCTCGCCCTCTCCCCCCTCTCGCGCGCTCTCTCTCGCCCTCTCCCCCTCTCGCGCGCTCTCTCTCGCCCTCTCCCCCCTCTCGCGCGCTCTCTCTCGCCCTCTCCCCCTCTCGCGCGCTCTCTCTCGCCCTCTCCCCCTCTCGCGCGCTCTCTCTCGCCCTCTCCCCCCTCTCGCGCGCTCTCTCTCGCCCTCTCCCCCCTCTCGCGCGCTCTCTCTCGCCCTCTCCCCCCTCTCGCGCGCTCTCTCTCGCCCTCTCCCCCCTCTCGCGCGCTCTCTCTCGCCCTCTCCCCCCTCTCGCGCGCGCTCTCTCTCGCCCTCTCCCCCCTCTCGCGCGCGCTCTCTCTCGCCCTCTCCCCCCTCTCGCGCGCGCTCTCTCTCGCCCTCTCCCCCTCTCGCGCGCGCTCTCTCTCGCCCTCTCCCCCCTCTCGCGCGCGCTCTCTCTCGCCCTCTCCCCCCTCTCGCGCGCGCTCTCTCTCGCCCTCTCCCCCCTCTCGCGCGCTCTCTCTCGCCCTCTCCCCCCTCTCGCGCGCGCTCTCTCTCGCCCTCTCCCCCCTCTCGCGCGCGCTCTCTCTCGCCCTCTCCCCCTCTCGCGCGCGCTCTCTCTCGCCCTCTCCCCCTCTCGCGCGCGCTCTCTCTCGCCCTCTCCCCCCTCTCGCGCGCGCTCTCTCTCGCCCTCTCCCCCCTCTCGCGCGCGCTCTCTCTCGCCCTCTCCCCCCTCTCGCGCGCGCTCTCTCTCGCCCTCTCCCCCCTCTCGCGCGCGCTCTCTCTCGCCCTCTCCCCCCTCTCGCGCGCGCTCTCTCTCGCCCTCTCCCCCCTCTCGCGCGCGCTCTCTCTCGCCCTCTCCCCCCTCTCGCGCGCGCTCTCTCTCGCCCTCTCCCCCCTCTCGCGCGCGCTCTCTCTCGCCCTCTCCCCCCTCTCGCGCGCGCTCTCTCTCGCCCTCTCCCCCTCTCGCGCGCGCTCTCTCTCGCCCTCTCCCCCCTCTCGCGCGCGCTCTCTCTCGCCCTCTCCCCCCTCTCGCGCGCGCTCTCTCTCGCCCTCTCCCCCCTCTCGCGCGCGCTCTCTCTCGCCCTCTCCCCCCTCTCGCGCGCGCTCTCTCTCGCCCTCTCCCCCCTCTCGCGCGCGCTCTCTCTCGCCCTCTCCCCCCTCTCGCGCGCGCTCTCTCTCGCCCTCTCCCCCCTCTCGCGCGCGCTCTCTCTCGCCCTCTCCCCCCTCTCGCGCGCGCTCTCTCTCGCCCTCTCCCCCCTCTCGCGCGCGCTCTCTCTCGCCCTCTCCCCCCTCTCGCGCGCGCTCTCTCTCGCCCTCTCCCCCCTCTCGCGCGCGCTCTCTCTCGCCCTCTCCCCCCTCTCGCGCGCGCTCTCTCTCGCCCTCTCCCCCCTCCTCGCGCGCGCTCTCTCTCGCCCTCTCCCCCCTCTCGCGCGCGCTCTCTCTCGCCCTCTCCCCCCTCTCGCGCGCGCTCTCCTCGCCCTCTCCCCCCTCTCGCGCGCGCTCTCTCTCGCCCTCTCCCCCCTCTCGCGCGCGCTCTCTCTCGCCCTCTCCCCCTCTCGCGCGCGCTCTCTCTCGCCCTCTCCCCCCTCTCGCGCGCGCTCTCTCTCGCCCTCTCCCCCCTCTCGCGCGCGCTCTCTCTCGCCCTCTCCCCCCTCTCGCGCGCGCTCTCTCTCGCCCTCTCCCCCTCTCGCGCGCGCTCTCTCTCGCCCTCTCCCCCTCTCGCGCGCGCTCTCTCTCGCCCTCTCCCCCCTCTCGCGCGCGCTCTCTCTCGCCCTCTCCCCCCTCTCGCGCGCGCTCTCTCTCCGCCCCTCTCCCCCCTCTCGCGCGCGCTCTCTCTCCCCCCTCTCCCCCCTCTCGCGCGCGCTCTCTCTCGCCCTCTCCCCCCTCTCGCGCGCGCTCTCTCTCGCCCTCTCCCCCCTCTCGCGCGCGCTCTCTCTCGCCCTCTCCCCCCTCTCGCGCGCGCTCTCTCTCGCCCTCTCCCCCCTCTCGCGCGCGCTCTCTCTCGCCCTCTCCCCCCTCTCGCGCGCGCTCTCTCTCGCCCTCTCCCCCCTCTCGCGCGCGCTCTCTCTCGCCCTCTCCCCCTCTCGCGCGCGCTCTCTCTCGCCCTCTCCCCCCTCTCGCGCGCGCTCTCTCTCGCCCTCTCCCCCTCTCGCGCGCGCTCTCTCTCGCCCTCTCCCCCCTCTCGCGCGCGCTCTCTCTCGCCCTCTCCCCCCTCTCGCGCGCGCTCTCTCTCGCCCTCTCCCCCTCTCGCGCGCGCTCTCTCTCGCCCTCTCCCCCCTCTCGCGCGCTCTCTCTCGCCCTCTCCCCCTCTCGCGCGCTCTCTCTCGCCCTCTCCCCCCTCTCGCGCGCTCTCTCTCGCCCTCGCGCGCTCTCTCTCGCCCTCTCGCGCTCTCGCTCGCCCTCTCGCGCTCTCTCTCGCCCTCTCGCGCTCTCTCTCGCCCTCTCGCGCTCTCTCTCGCCCCCTCTCGCGCTCTCTCTCTCCCCCTCCCCCCTCTCTCTCTCTCCCCCCTTTCGCGCTCTCTCTCTCTCCCCCTCCCCCTCTCGCGCGCTCTCTCTCCCTCTCCCCCCTCTCTGCGCTCTCTCCCCCCCCCTCTCTCGCTCTCTCTCCCCCCCCTCTCTCGCTCTCTCTCCCCCCTCTCTCGCTCCCTCTCCCCCCCTCTCTCGCTCCCTCTCCCCCCTCTCTCTCTCTCCCCCTCCTCTCTCTCTCTCTCCCCCTCCTCTCTCTCTCTCTCCCCCTCCTCTCTCTCTCTCTCCCCCTCCTCTCTCTCTCTCTCTCCCCCTCCTCTCTCTCTCTCTCTCCCCCTCCTCTCTCTCTCTCTCTCCCCCTCCTCTCTCTCTCTCTCTCCCCCTCCTCTCTCTCTCTCTCTCTCTCTCCCCCTCCTCTCTCTCTCTCTCTCCCCCTCCTCTCTCTCTCTCTCTCCCCCTCCTCTCTCTCTCTCTCTCCCCCTCCTCTCTCTCTCTCTCCCCCCCTCCTCTCTCTCTCTCTCCCCCCCTCCTCTCTCTCTCTCTCCCCCCCTCCTCTCTCTCTCTCTCTCCCCCTCCTCTCTCTCTCTCTCTCCCCCTCCTCTCTCTCTCTCTCCCCCTCCTCTCTCTCCCCCCTCTTGCGCGCTCTCTCCCCTTCCTCTCTCTCCCCCCCTCTCACGCGCTCTCCCCCTCCCCCCCTCTCGCGCTCTTTCTTTCTTTTCCCTCTCTCATTGGTTCACTGGCTGTGATTGACAGCAGCGGGAGCCAATGGGGAGGGATATTCCCAGGAGAGCCAAGGCTCTCGTACACATCGCTAGAGAGATGGGGCTCAGGTAAGTATTGGGGGGGAGCTGCACACAGGTTTTTTT
The DNA here is from genome assembly GCA_037952925.1 of Lithobates clamitans. Lineage (NCBI taxonomy): Eukaryota > Metazoa > Chordata > Amphibia > Anura > Ranidae > Lithobates > Lithobates clamitans. The sequence goes on from JBBGZY010002646.1 coordinate 273,715, forward strand.
TTAACCTTCTTGCATAGAATGCACCTTCAGCCTTTTAGAACCACTTTAAGGCCTTATGCATACCGGGAGAAAAGCAGCATCAAAAACGTGCCTGACCCCTCGTTCGCATTATATGCGGCTTTGAAAACGTGCAACATCATCTGGAATCGCACGATTTCAAAGCCACGTGTCGGTGCAACTTTAAAGACATCTATGCTGCTTCATGCACACTGGGAGAAAAGCGGCATCAAAAACGCACCTGAGCCCTCGTTTTGCATTAAATGCAGCTTTGATTTCAAAGCCATGTGTCAGTGCGAATTCAGGTGCAACTTTGAAAAAAATCTGTGCAGCTTCATGTCTATGCAAGGCGCAACCAAATTCGCCAAAAGTAGCGCATGAACTACTTTTTCAAATCGATGCGGCGCCGCACCAATTTGAACAACACCATTGTCGACAATTGGGTGTGATTTGACCGCTCTGGCCCCACGCCGTTTTTTTTAAACATTTTTCTATTGCTGGCAATGTATTGTGTGTTTTTTTTTTTTTGTTTTTTTTTTAATTCATCTGTCAGCGGAGAAGCCCGTTGACAGCTAATGAGTTATCGGTTGTTAAGGATGCCACGGCTGGCTTCCCCCACCCACTCCTTAACCAGCTATTCACTGTGCCAAAGCTTTACCCAATCGGGGCTTAGAATGCATGGTGAAGCGCACAGTGCATTGTGGGGCACCCGGCGGGTGAGAATCCCACGAGCGCTCCTCCGAAAATGTGGGTGTTCGCCAACTTTAAAGCGGCGTTTAGAACGCTGAGTGTGCATGAGGCCTACAATATAAAGGAGACCATACAGTTACAATACAAATCCCGGCCCTTCCCCTTTTTACATAATTATTTTCTTTTTTCTTTCTTTTTTTTTTTTTTTTTTGCACAGCGTCATTTTATGTCTGCATTTTGCTGGTTTTAGGCGTGTGGTCGTCGCTATTTCCGTTATGTTCAGTCTACTTTCACAAGGGGAAGTTGTTGGACTTTTTTTGTCATGATCAGCTTTAACGTTGCTGAACCGCACTTTTGTGTTTTGGCGAACACCACTCGAGAACTTGGGGCCCCAACTGGGGAGGAGTATGAACTGTTAAGGGGTCTTGTCTCCTTTTTTAGGGTGCCTTTACAGCTGCGCAATTCCCACAAAAAAAATGCATTTTGGCACACGCTTCAGAAGGGTGCTGCAGTTGTGAGTTGTTAATGGCAGCCCAATCGCAGGTAGCAGCCGCACGTTTTGCTGCACGTCAAAGTATAGTACAAATTTGCACTGAAAAAAACTCAACGCTCCACAAGGTACTTTAGGGCATTTGTCGCACACAGGAGTAGTCCTCTCAAGTATATGGGCTGCCCTAGGCATGACATGGATTTAACATGTGAAAAAAACGAGAGTGGGAATGCGTGTTCCCGCTATGCTCAGGTGTGAATGGAGCCTTGAAGCGCCTTCACGCTGCCCTGACCTGAGATTTCGCTAAAGCGTAGCTAGCCCACGTTTTTCATGCGATTTTAGCTGTGCTTTTTCCATATATTTCTATGGAGTCCTGCATTTGTGCGGTTTCAGACAGCGTAACTTCCGCATGCTGCATCTTCGGCACGCTTTATAAAACCGCAACAAAACCGTTGTTTTTTTTTTTTGTTTGTTTGTTTTTTTCCCCAGGGAAAAAATACAAAAATTGAAAGATTGAGTTTTCACGTGTACGCCCGGTATTAACATTTTTTAAAAATTATTATTTATTTTTTAAAAAATAAAATAAAGATGTACATATATTTTTTTAGGGGGGAGGGGTTTGATTAGCCTTTAAAAAAAAAAATTTATATATATGTAATCGCACATGCATACATATTTTATTTTTTGGTGTGTGTATGGTCTTTAAATGCACCATCTAGTGCACAAAAAAGTCCATCACAGCTTTGCATTGTCAAAATGTGGAAGCCATCATGGCTCTACCTGTATACATGGCCTGCTATTGATCTTCTGCCTCCAGCCTCCCTACAGCGTTCTAGGCATGCATGGGTTAAGGAGACAGCTCAGAGGAAGCTAGTGATAGTAATCCCCCCTCCCCCCCACCTTTTTTGCTTTTTTTTTTTTTTTTTTTTTTTTTTTTTTCAGTCCCATCCCCCCTCTTCTGGTGGCTTTATGGCAGCTTTGATAATCTCTCCTTGCTAAAACAAATGGTGAAAATAAACAATTGCATCCTGCTCCAGAAAATGTTTAAATGTCCAAATCTGCTAATCAATCGTCCCACGATTATTAGCCAAAGCTTCAGGAAATTTTCACGTGGAGCTAACGACTGGCAAGCTGAGTGATCAATTAGCCGATTTTTATTTAATAGAACTGTCAGCTGATCATTGTTACTTTTGCAAGCTGATTTTTTTTTGTTAGGACTTTATCTGAAATTATATATATTATAATTTTTTGTTTTTTTTTTCTTTAATGGTTTGTTACATGGTATGTGTATTTTGTTGACTGCTGATAATTTTTTTACATGTTGTTATTATTAATATATATATATATATATATATATATATATATATATATATATATATATATATATATATATATATATATATATATATATATATATATATATATATATATATATATATATATATATATATATATATATATTATATATATATATATATATATATATATATATATATATATATATATATATATATATATATATATATATATATATATATATATATATATATATATATATTATATATATATATATATATATATTATATATATATATATATATATATATATATATATATATATATATATTATATATATATATATATATATATT